>MU134469.1:70553-169231 GCA_015039355.1 Ramaria rubella
GGTATGGTACGATGTCTTACCTCTTTTCCCAGACATAGTCAACAGCTGTGAAAAGAGCTTGTGTGTGGGTGCTTAGTCCATAAGCACCCCTTCGATGTGGGTCCATATGATTCCAACATTTTGTTTGCTAACTGACCAGCTAGTTGTCAGTGCTTTTGGTGCCTGTGCTGATATGCCGAGTGGTACCAATCGACTGACACCTCTAAAAGTAAGACCCTGTTCAGATGCAGTGATCTAAGTTGAATTTGACTCTAGATCAACTTCTCCTGCTTACAAACCCAGGTCTTGGCTCTCACGGCTGGTCGCCGTGAGGCCGTGTTCAAGCACAGCCGTCCACACATGGGCCACACATCCATCGACACCACACTATGGATGTAGACAATCTCCCCCTCAGCGTTGGTAATTCACAGGACAGTGATGAAGATTCTGAAACAGGGGACGACCTAATCATCACTGCTGCTGCTGCTGCCGCTCAGGCCACCATTGAAGCAGTGGTCCTCTATGTGCAAGCTCATTACTGCAAGATTCCTTACCATACTTCTATACTCTCTGGGTGGGGATGGTGCAAGAACTCCTCCATGGCCACCCAGATTGCATCCGCTCGGAACTCGGTGTTCGTAAGCACGTCTTCAATGCGCTCATCCATTGGCTGGAGGGCCTGGGCTATACCGTTTCGCATTGGGGTGTGACATTAGAGGAACAGCTCGCCATCTTTCTATATACTTCAGTTACTGGACTCTTGGTACAACATGTCAGTGAGTGAATTCAGCAGTCTAACAATACAATCGCGCAGTGAGTCTCCCCACACTCAGTTTCTTCTTCTTAGATGGCTAATAATAGTATCTTTCAGTTATTTCAAACATGTTGTAGATATTTTCTCATCCCCCCTTTTTATACCCAGAATGTCCACCTTCTGGCCCCAGATGCTGCAATGCCTCCAGAAATCAGGCACAACCCAAAGCTCTACCCTTTTTTTAAGAATGTCATTGGAGCCATTGATGGGACGCACATCAAATGTACGGCATCTGCAAATGAACACCCCTTAGCCCGTGATCGCAAAGGTGCCATAACACAAAATTGTCTGGCGGCCTGTACAATGGACCTGCAATTTGTCTACGTCTTTAGTGGGTGGGAAGGCTCGACATCCGATTCGACTATGTTCTATGAGGGTTGTGTTTTGGATCTGTATGTGCCCAAAGGAAAGGTATATCTTGCTGATGCTGGGTTCCCCCTATGTGATGAGCTCTTGATCCCATATCGAGGGGTGCGCTACCATCTTGCTGAATGGGGCCGTGCAGACATTCGGTGAGTCCTTCTCATTTTTGTGTATTCCCTTGCTCACCTGATTGTAGACTAATGAACCATGAGGAGCTGTACAACCTCTGCCATGCATCCGCACGCAACGTTGTTGAGTGCATCTTCGGCATTCTCAAACAACGGTTTCAAATACTCACCATGGGTCCGGAGTATGATATGTCAGTGCAGTCTCAGATTCCCCCTACCCTTGCAGCCCTCCATAATTTCATTTGCATGCATGATGAACACGACATCAATGATTTTGCAGACATTTTCGGACTAGGCCGAGGCGACTATTGGGGAGAACTGGTGCAGGGGCCACCAACGGCATCAGAGAGGAAAATTGCAAAGAGCCTTTGAGATGAGATCGCAGATCACATGTGGGAAGAGTACCAGCACATCACTCAGGGGAGAGGCCAATGAGAGAATTATGTTTGTTCCACCAGTTTTGTAGATTGAAATCACAATGTTTTTCCAATTAGTTTATTCAATTTTACTTGAATTCACACATTATCACAGTATGACTTTATTGAAGTAGATGAAGAATACAAAAAGAAAACTATCTTATAACAACAAATCATTTTACTCCTCCATGCTGCCAGTATCCTCAGGAAAGCCAAGCTCCTTCAAGTGTTTGCAAACTCATGCTACATGCAGCTCCTCACGTTGGAGACCAAGATAAGTGCTAGCCACATGTGAGTCCGTCTTAAGAAAGTCTATGAAAGCCACAACCTGATCTGCAGGCAGGTTCTGTGCCCAGTTCATGAAGCGCTCTGCTGCCAGCTCTTTCCGGGTGATAATCGGGTCTTCAACAGGCGGGAATGGGACTCCAGTGAGACTCTGGAGAGACAAGGATATACCAGTTACACCAGACATTGATGTGACAGATTTACACATGGCGTGCATACAGATTGCATCGCTGAGATCAGAAAGTCTGTCCTTGATTCCATTGAGAGCCGCAGCACCAGATGCACGCTGTCTCTTTTGATTGCTGGACATCCCATAGGTTGATGATACGTCTGCTGAGTGCTTGCATTTTGAACTTGAAGTGACCCCGAGTCATGCTCGCTGCTCACACCTCCAGCCCCAGATCTCACAGACATGCGGACTGGGGAAGATGGCGGAGGCATGAGGTCCTCCATGTTCCCCTCACCAAGCTCCCATTGTACTGGGGGCACAGGATCTCCGTTGCACAGTTCCCCCAGTTACGCCATTATCATTTCTTGCCACAATCCTGTCATTTCCGGCTGCTCCAATTTGGGATGGGGCTCTGCCCTTTGCTTTGATACCCATGCAAACTGAACCACGAGACTTTGAGCTGGCACGGAACACATTTGCGCCTCTGATCTGCGCAGGCATGAGGAGCTTCATAGCCTGATTTACAAATGCCAAAACCTTCCACTAGTTCAAAATAAGTCTGCAACCGACTATTTGTCACTGATCAATAATGCAATAGAACTGAACAACAAAATGACAATAATTCCACCTGCTCTACTGAACAGTACAATATCCACGCCGCATCTACAAATCCAACGACAAGCCCAACCTCATTAAGTTGAAGCCAAAACCTGTACAAACCAGTCTAAGGATCTCCAACTTCAGAGTCATCAAACATTCTGGAACTATAAGACAAATAGTTGAGTATACAATCATAGAAGGAAGCACTTACTCAAGTCCACTCGATGAGGAATACTGTAAGAATGTAGATTCTTACAGTAGCATATATGCTACTATTTAGGACATATAAGTCACCAGAGTGACTTATGGGGTTTGTATTATATAAGCCGCCCACAGGGGGCGCCTGTATATAGTGGACAACTATACAGTTGTCCACAAGTAGATTACATAAGAATACTTTTTACTTGTAAACCACACCGTCACAGACACCAATAAAGTTATTGGCTCAGTCTGTTTGTGTGAAACAACAAAGTTCTTACACTTTTTTGACTGCCAATACTATTGGCAGCACTGTGATAAAGAAAAGATCAACCGATCTTTGTTACCCAGAAACCGACGAGTTTAACACTCGCCGGAATCTTTGGAAACAGTAAACAGACGTTTACTGTTTATTCTTCTAAATTCAAGAGAAGAACACCACAGTGTGGCTGATAGATCGTAGATCTATGGTGTCGATAAGGAATCGAAGCCAAACGTCTAGATCCGGAGAGGATCCAGATACGTCTGGAGCCGCAACCAAGGGCCCAGACAGGAGAACTGAGTCTGCCCACAACGTGGACAGGTGAACGGGAACACCGACGAGGGTAACTAGTCCTCGTAATACTACGACACCCATAGTTTCCGACTCTAGGAGTCAAAAGCGACTATCAGCGGATCCAAGAAGATCCGCACCAGAGGAATCAGAAACGGACGAGAGATCATCCGTTAAGAGAAAGAAGAGAATTTCAACCAGGTTGAAGTTACGATCGTCTCTCAATGAGTTTTGAGAGCCGCTGATGAGCGACACGGACAACTCGCCGGGGTTGCGATTGTCACAGCTCCCGCATGTCCAAGAACATCGCAGATCGTGAAGTTCACCATCCCAAACAGGGACGATAGAGCAGGGGTCGGTGCACTGGGATGAAGAAACCCGGCGATACAAATGTACAACCGGACACATTGCCCAGATGATTATGACTCTCTTTGAGAGCCATAAACACATAGACACTACGTGTGAAGTGAGCCAGCCAGCGGCTGAGGCAGCTCGTGCAGCAGATGACACTGCAAACCAACTCCAAACACTAGGAGATGGTATGGAACTGTTAATACAGTCCTTGGAGGAGGAAGTACAGGGACCTTTGCAAGGAAAGGCCCCTGAGCGTGGCAACAATCGCAATAGGGATCGTGAAGTTGACCGCAAAGCAGAGAAGGCTCACAGGAAGTGAGACAGACAGAGGATGCCACCTCCATCTGGGCTGAGCACTAGGACCGGTCCTCGAGAACCTGGTGTCACGATAGAGCAAGACAGCGTCAGTATGTGCTGGCATACTGAAGAAGAGACAGATTGTGAGCTAGAGGCTCGCGATAGAGAAAATATCTGCAAAGGAATTCACAGATCAAAAAAAACTTATAATGAGCAAGAAGTGCTCAAAGCAGTGACCCAACAGTCACTGCGGGAGATGATGAAGTCTGACACTGATAGCGTCGGTACCACAACTAGCATTCATGTTAGTCTTGAATGTGAGTTCGATCACTGGGATAGGATCGAACAAAAAGCAGCGCAACGGAAGCACCGTGCGCTAGAGGTCTGTGCTAAACACGTGGATAAATTAGTCGAAGAAGCATATACTGTGGGGATCGAAGGCGAGGCCTTCGAAAACTGATCGAGTCCACGAGAGTAGCTCGATCCGTCCTCAGTAGCAGCTATAGACTGAGGGATGCGTTTCTAACGGCTGACAAACATCGACCGTTGTATCAGATCGACGAAGACATTGTCGATCCACCAGTGCAGCAGGACGTGAATACTCATGTCCCCCAGCCGCACAGGCAAATACAAGCGATACCACGTGCGGTATCACTGGCAGTCACAGATCCTGAACGAAGGATTCAGGAGGCAGGAGGAAATCCATCTGCATATGTAGATGGAGTTGCAAAGATGGTACGAGCTGCCCTTGAGAAACACAAGGACAGCGAGCCAGACAAGTCCGTGCTTGCCAAAGCCGGAGTAAAACTCCCTCACCCAGCAGAATATGCTGGGAAAGCGGATCTCGAAGACTTTGAGAACTTTGTCTCAGGGATCCTGAGATGGTTAGGCATGAATAGTCTATTGGGACTGTCCAGCACGGAACTTCAATTAAATTATTTAGGCACGCGCCTCAAGGGTGAAGCATTGGAGTGGTACACTCGAAATATCAAGCGTCATGATCGAGTCGTGGTCGACTGGACCCTGGAAAGTGCAATTGCTGGGCTACAACAGCGATTCCTTCATGCACTCATGCACAGGCATGCGTCGAATAAGTTCGATACAATTGTGCAAGGGACCAGAACCATTCAGGAATTACTGAACAATATTACGAAGTACGCTGTGCGGATGACACATCCGCCGGATGAGTATACGATCCGCAAACGGTTCGTAGCAGTGCTTAGAGAAGCACTGTGTCATGAAGTCTTAAAATTAGGCTATACGACAGAATTCAGTGCAATAACTGAATTATATCAAGCTGCAAAGATGGTAGAGGATGTGTCTCGATATGACATTGGGTTGCGAAGAACGGAATCTAGCAGCGCACATGCACCGCAGGCAAAGTCAACATCGACAATTAGTCGAAATCAGGCTGGGCCGAGCTCGTCCCAAGCTCCCAACACAGGAAGCCGTCCTACTGCGAAGCAGACAATATATCGTCCGCCTAACGCTCGACCTCAAGCCAAAACGAGGCCGAGTATACCCCAAGCAGGGGTACAGGCTACACACAGAGCTGGAGCTATTGTCGCTTCACGTCCTTCGCAAAAACCTTCTGGAGGTTCAGGGGGTAAGGGACGTAGCACAGAGATGACGTGCTACGAGTGTGGACAGGTCAGGCATATCAAGCCAAATTGCCCGCAATGGAAGAACAAACCGCGCATAGCAGGTGCATGGTTGGAAGAAGTGGTTGAACACTCAGGGAGTGCTCAAGAAAGGGAGGAGGAGCCACCAAGTGGTGAACTAGACAAGCGAATGGATGTCCAAGACGACCATGGGAGCAAAATTGGCAAACTAGTCACTGATTACCAGTTGGAAATTATGCCCTATCAATGGGATAATGATGATGATATGAGAATGCAAAGCTCGTATTGAGCGGACGGAGTACGTCCACTAGAAGGATCGTATGAAGAAAGGCGGCACATATATGCGGCGCAGACACCAACTCTCACAATCAGTGATGGTTTAAGCCGAAACAATGACTTCCATACACACGCGGGAGTCATAGACAGGACCATTGAGCCCGTCTATGATCATCGGTTGAGACCGCGTGATAAGACACACCCCAAATGGGCGCGTATAGACAACCAAACAATCTCCGGGTATTGGGAGATTGGTGGAGTCAGAGCCCACTGTCTATTAGACAGCGGGTGTGAGGGAGTTATGCTCTCTCCAGATTTTATACGAGCTGTAGGCATTAAGATGTTCGAACTCGAACGTCGAATTGGTCTACAGTTAGCATGTGTCAGCAGTAAGTCGACCATCAACTATGGAATGCACACCAACATTCATTTTGGTGAGCATAATATTGAGGAATACTTCGATATAGCCAATGTAGATTATTACAATGCAATACTAGGAACACCATTCCTACGTAAATTAGGGATATTCCTCAAATTTAGAGACGAGGGATGCATCCGCATGGGGAAGGAAGTAATTCCGAACCATGCGAATGCCTGGGAAGAACAGCTGGACATTAAAAACCCGGCTGAACATAAGACTCGAATCGCGAGTCTTAAGCCCAACCTAGCAAGCCACAAACCGAGACTGGCAAGTGGCTCTTCATTATATGTGGAGCCACCAACGAGCTCGCCAGACGGGAGGCGAGACAAAGGAAAACGGAAGGAAAACCAGAAAAACCTTGACGTTGGTCCAATCAACCAATGTACTGACGAGATTGCCAAAGGAGGTGCTGGCTCCAAGCAACCATTATTGACGGCTGAGGACTTTCCCAAACTCAGAGAAAGATGGGAGCTAGAGTACGCAGACCTCTTTGGAGGTGTGCCATTAGAACTTCCTCTGTGGAGGGAGATTAATCACGAAATTAAGTTCGTGGATGAAACCAAACAGTTTCATTATCGACTACTGAAGTGCCCAGAAGCACTTCGAAATGAACTGATCGACAAAGTCAACCGGTATACCACTGCTGGTTGGTGGGTAGCAGCATCAGTACATTCTGCAGTGCATTCTGAAGAAAAACGGAAAGCTCAGAACAGCGATAGACTTACGCCTATGCAATGACAACATGGTGAAAAACATTACGCCCTTCCCAGACCAGGATACGATTCGGCATGACGTAGCTCATGCTATGTATCGATCCAAGATTGACATGTCCAACGCGTACGAACAAATACGCGTAGTCGAGGAGGATGTCGACAAGACGGTCTTTGCGACTATATTCGGTACATTCAAAAGCTGGGTTATGCAGATTGGCGACTGTAATGCGCCGTCTACATTTCAACATCTCATGACATTGATTTTTCATAACCAAATTGGTTGATCAGTCCACGTATACTTCGACGATATACTTATCTATTCAAGCTCTATAGAAGAGCACGAAAAACACCTTCGACAGGTGTTTGATATTGTACATGAGGCACATTTGTTTCTCAGCAGAAATTGATCCAAGATCGATTTGTATTCGCATTGTATGGAGTGCCTTGGTCACAGAATAGATGACAAGGGCATACATGCCGATGTGGATAAAATGGAGAAGGTTCGAGGTTGGAGAAGACCTCGAACATTTAACAAAGTCCAACTTTTTCTAGAACTCATGCAGTATCTGGCACCATGTATGCCAGATTTGATGGCGTATACAACTCCCTTATCAGGAAGTGCGCGCAATAACAGGACATTTCAATGGATGCCCTTGATGGATAAGTGCTTTGAATCCATCAAAGCGCTAGCATGTAAGGCTCCGATTCTGAAGCCAATAAATCATGCTAGCTCAGAACCCATTTGGGTTGTGACCGACGGTTCCAAATCTGGAGGTGGGGCAGTTTACGGACAAGGTCCAGACTGGATGACTTGTCGTCCAGCAGGATTTCTATCAAAGAAGTTCAGTCCCACGCAACAGCGTTACAAAACGCATGAGCATGAGACGATTGCTATCCTCGAACCACTTATGAAGTGGGAGGATAAGCTGCTAGGTTGCCAGTTCACACTGGTGACGGATAACAAAGGTCTCGAATACTTTGAGACACAATAGCCTCTGTCTGACAGACAGGTGCACTGGTGGGAATTTCTCTCCAGATTCAACTATACCACGGTACATGTACCAGGGGTGGAGAACAAAGTAGCCGACTGTCTGTCGGGCTACTACGAGAATAACAAGCAGGGTGAACATCACCCAGCAGAAAAATATGTCGACGCAGATGTGCGGTTAGACCCAGAAGGAGAATTTCTTCCAATGGATAGATTCGTAGAAATACAAATGGCTGCAGCGCGACGGTCGCAATGATTACAAGATGCGACAGAGCAGCATGTCATAGACGCACAGCGGATGAAGCAAGCAGGGGAAGAACCTCCCACACAAGTGGAAGGTGATGAGGAGGACGATGGACTAGCTACAACGTCGGGTGCAGACTCAGAGAGTCTACGCTCACGTGTAGAATGTGAGTTTGACCTAAAACGAGCCGTAGCCAATGGCTATGGAACAGATCCAATACTCAAGAAAGTGTTGGCAAATCCTGAGGCTCACCCTCGATTTTGGGTGAGAAACAGACTGGTTTGGACCAAGAACCAGTTCAAGAAAGATGTAGTGTGTCTTCCCCGGGAATTTTTTTCCAAGGGGAGGAGAATGGTCGAGATAATCATCGATCATGCACATAGAGTAGTTGGCCACTTTGGGCAATTCAAAAGCAACAAGTACATCAGGCAATCATACTGGTGGTTGGGAATGGCAGCCAACATAGAGTCGTTCTGTGGATCCTGTGCAGCCTGTCAGGCTGCAAAGAAGGACAATAGACGAACAGCAGGGTTATTGCATACCCTGCCGATACCTGATAGACCATGGCAGTCTATTGGAATGGACTTTGTTGGTCCATTGTTGGAATCGAAGGGTCACAACTATTTACTGGTCGTGATTGACAGACTCATGTCCATGGTGCATCTAGTCCCAACTACGACGAGAGTGACCGTGTGACAAGTTGCATGGTTATACCTCAAAGAGGTAGTACGGTTGCATGGAGTACCTGACTCGATAATATCAGATTGCGACTCCAAATTCACCTCCATATTCTGGAGGGAATTGCAGTGTATAATGGGCACGAAGCTGCTCATGTCCACAGCATTCCACCCACAGATGAATGGAGCGACAGAACGAGCAAATCATTCTGTAGGGCAAATACTCTGCACGGTAGTGCAGAGTGATCAGAAGGATTGGGCCGAGAAATGCCCAATGGTAGAGTTTGCACTGAACAGCTCAGTCAGTGCGACCACAGGATATGCACCGTTCGAATTGAACAATGGATACTTGCCCTGTATCGGGCAGGCACTATCAGTGGATACTACATTTAGAGGAGTGCGGCAGTTCGCACAACAAGCATTGTGGAACTTGATTGCTGCTCACGATGCAATCATTGTGAGCCGAGTACAGCAGACAGACACTGCTAATATCAGATGCCATCAAGGAACGACATACGAAGTTGGACAGCTAGTATATCTGTCTACAAAGAACCTGTCTTTACCTAAGGGACGGGCAAAGAAATTGGTCCCCAATTATATTGGGCCATACTCAGTAATAGACATGGACAATTCCATTTCTACGGTGAAACTTGAGTTACCCTCAGAGCTCATGGCTCAGAGGATACTACCAAAGTTTCATGATTAGACCACATATACCCAATGACGACGAGTGATTTCCTCATCGTGACGTAAATTATATGTACGACTTTGGGAAAGAAGACAAACCAGAATGGTTCATAGATGAGATCCTGGCTCATTGCTGGACTAGTAACTCCAAGCTGGAGTTACAAGTAAGATGGACATTGGGAGATGTCACCTGGGAACCACTCTGCATGCAGAGAGTTAGAAGTGCTAGATGCCTATCTAGAACTAAGGGGAGTTAGGAAGCCGCTAGAGCTTCCTAGTCATGCCTCATAAGGCATGAGAAAGATGACAAGGAGTCCTTAATAAAAAGGACTCGACACGAACATGATTCATGTCAACGATTCGCGCGACGCAACGGCGTCATGTGAACTTAGTCACATGACACATCGGGCGCGCTCGCTCTAATTTTAAGTGACAATTTCATCGCCGCTTCAAGGTTTTTTTTGCCACCCACTACCACACTCACACCAGTGCAAGTGTCAAATGAACGATTATCCATGGACGCCGAAGTGTCCCAAACACACCACTCAGCAGAGGCCCTACCTAGTGCCTCTGAGCAATTCGCGATGCTCCAAAAGGAGCAAGACTGGACTGTGCATGGTGTCAAGGATGCCATCGCCATCGTCCACTGTGACTCCTGTCTAGAGTGCAACATGTATGCGCAGCATTTGCTACAAGCCGCAAAACTGCAGCTCATCAACCCCCGAATGCACGACATTGAATGCGCATTAAAAGTGGCCTGGCCACCATTGCTTGCTGAGATGGTGCATCCTTTTGTTAAGGACACAGTATCTTCCTATGAGGAGGATGTATGCGAGCTCAACTCAGAGCTCGACACGCTACGCGCCACCCTTGATAAAGAGCAGCAAATTAATCGCGAAATGGCAGATAAAATATCCACCATGAAGTCGGCGCAATCAGCACCAACTATAATCGATCTAACCTCGTTGCCAGATTCAATGACGGACTCAGTGAGTTCGTCTATGACCACTACTGGAGCCTCACCAGGAGGACCCACCCAATCTGGTCGCAGGACCACATCCAAACAGCGAATGCTGGCGGCGCTGTAACCAGTGTCGCTGCATGCTTGCATTGCCCCTGCCATAGGCAACCCACCTGCAACACAGACAGGATTTTTACCCCCCGCCTGTTGGGCAAGGCACCACACCCCACTGTGGTGCACACCAGTCGTCGACCCACTGTGTGGTTCGACAAATGCCAGCTCAATGACCCAAACTTCGTTGAGCAGCTCACGCTTGCACGTGCGACATTTGCCCTGTCGCGCAGCCCCATGCAGCACACTATCATTAAGCATGCTGATCACGAGCAGCGACTCACTACTTGAACGCCAGTGTTCGAGATCGCGCATGATACACCTCCCAATCTTAGGGATGTGTTGCGCATGATTGAGTACTCCCCAGAGGGAGTATCACCCGCCATTCACGGGAACAGTGACAACACCCTCCAACTGGAGGATGTTGACGTATGGGTATGGCTTAAACTCATTAAGCCAAAGAAAGACAGCCTGGTCTTTCTTCAAAAGCTAACGGAGCTTTTCACCGTCCGTGGCCAGTGGGCCGATCTTGCCAGCTCAAACTGGCGGCAAGATCTATCAGCACTGCTGTCCACCAGCGTCGATAAGGTGTTCGAGTGGAAACATCCCCATGAGAGTACAACTCTCGAGGAACTAGCCCAATGGCTGGGAAACCATGCGGGGGTAGATCCCGGTAGGGCTCATGTCAACATTGAGCCCTACTTTCTCCGTAAGCAGAGCAAGGTCTGCTACAACGAGACCGCGCAGAGGGTCCTCAACGCTCGTGAAGGCTGGACATTCACCGGCCTTCATATACCCATGACCCCTCGCCCCCCAGGCTTCTGGGGAGCACCGTTGACTTTGGACGATGATTCATCCATGGACGGACGTGGTGGAGGGCCACCCCACTCGAAGGCATGTATGTACGTGCTGACGACAGAACCATCCACCCCGTCTGCCACTCACCTGGCATCCGCTACCACAGCGGATGATACTACTATGGAGGTCGACCCAGCCAACTCCCTGTACTATGACAACACCGTTGAAGTAGCTGCACAGTCATCATCGACTGCGCTTGCACCTATATATGCTGATCCACCATCAGCATAACGGTTCCCAAACCTGCCTGAGGTTTGGTCTGTGGGGAGGGTGTAAGAATATAGATTCTTACAGTAGCATATATGCTACTATTTAGGACATATAAGTCACCAGAGTGACTTATGGGGTTTGTATTATATAAGCCGCCCACAAGGGGCACCTGTAGATAGTGGACAACTATACAGTTGTCCACAAGTAGATTACATAAGAATATTTTTTTACTTGTAAACCACACCATCGCAGACACCAATAAAGTTATTGGCTCAGTCTGTTTGTGTGAAACAATAAAGTTCTTACATTTTTGCAGGCCATAAATATCTGCTCTCACTTAGACAGGGCAACAGGACATACCTAAGTAGCGAATTGGAGGTCCAGATGTGGAAGAAAACATTGTTGTGCGACATCAAGGCCTCTAGGACATGAAGAAATGTACAATTAGAAGCAGATGAGAGGGGAGGGATAAATGAGGTTCAAACTCTGTTATATAGCCCACAAGAGCCATTTATATACAATAATTTGGATGCTTCATACCAGATACGTTATCGGGATTCATCGGCCAAAACTCACTCATGACATGACAGGAGCATGTGAATGCCAATATCATTACAAAGGACTTAAGGTGAGAGATAGCAAAAAACAAGATGAGTGATTGTGCTTGAAAATTGTCCAATCAAACACCCAACATAGCAATGACTTGTCACAGTCTCCCAGGTGCATTCGGAGCGGAATGGCTTCAGGAGCCTGTTGACTTATTGTTTCGTGATCCATTACTTCCTAAATTCTGCCAATATAACAATCATCCGCTTTGGCCACACAGCAAGGCATTTGTCTATGAAGCCAATACATCTCCCGAAGCGCAACTGGCTCTTTTAAAGCATGCAAAGGATCGCAAAATAGTCAGAAGATTCGAAGATGACTTGAAGCAACAGGGCAAATTGCAACTCTTGCCGTACCAAGCTGTTTTCACAAGAAAGAAAGGTATGTGATATTAAATGAATGATGGGTGAACAAGTCACTTATAGGGATGCAGATCACACAGACCCACGCGATGATGTCATCCAGCTATGGGTTTCGGATGGAAGACTGTATGATGCAATATCTCCTACATTCAAGGATGAAGTAACACAGCTACGAGATAATATTCTAGGGCCTGAAAATGAGAGACAACACAGCAGTCCCAGAAAAATTGTGGAGGGTGAAATAATTGGGGGCTTTCACTTTGAGCGAAGTTTTCTTTGATCTAGACCAGTGAGAGATGACAGCTCCAGATGCTATAAATACCAGGGTCTGAGCACAGAAAAACCATGAGCCATTAGTACCGTGAACGCAAACAGTAAGCTACCAGACAATAAAGATCGTCAATTGTGGAACCGTATGCTCAAGGTCGGTAGTGTCATCCTCAATGACCACAATGTGCCACAGACATACGCAGCCATGAAGCTTGCACCAGAATCAGTTCAACATGCAGTGCAGCTCAAGGCAGATCTGGTCAATTCACTATTGATCGCACAAGATGATAGCTTCTACCATTGTGAAAGCCAGATCAATATGTTGCAGGCCCAAATGTACGATGGACCCCTAACAATAACCGACCTTGGTCCATCTGGCAACAGACACAATGACAATAATGACAAGGAGTCTGGATACAGCAACACCTCGGTACACTCGCACCTACCGGCGGAATATCATCCTGGCCTTTTCATGTTCTATGAATTAGGTATGAACATAATGTAATTGTGGAAACTGCTACTGACAAGTTATGCAAAGGAGTTTTTATTCATTTAGACAGAAACGTCAACTTTTGTTTTTCAGGCCTGAGATATTACGGAGGAACCCTGCCTACTGCACCTCCAAGGGTAACACCACCTGCGTGGAACGCACGGATACTCATCATCCAGTACCCAGCAAGACACCTTATGAACATATCAGCGAGACAGTCACTCACCACACTTCCCGGTGGGACCATATTGTATGTAATACGGAAATGCAAGAGCATCGCATACCAACACAGCCCTATCGACTTTGGTCAACAAGAGCCACTTACGTTAATGATGGGTCTGATTTGATGTCACGAAAGGCACACACTACATTTGTAGCCAGACTTTTACTGCGGGTAAGTGAACATAGTCTAACCATACTTTAACGATCAACTGACTTCCCACACAGTTATGTCAACACACCCTGAGAGGCATGCCGAATAATGTTAAAATTGACCCAAACATATTTCTATCAAGCATCAAATACCAAGATGAAAATGGAGACACGTGTTCTGTTGAGCCATGGCGATTTGGTGAATTGATAGCCAATATGTCCACTGAAGAACAGAAAGAATACTTGGAAGCATGGGACATAGGAGACAAGCATGCAGCTTCAATGCATATATTTATGCCACATGTGGCTCAACATAAAAAGGCTCACAGAGAAGACAAGACATTCTGCTGCCTAGCAGGATACAAAGGACATAGTGAGTACCATAATCAACCAATATAATATATTTGTTAGAACCCAGATTCATTCCCAGCCTTTCTGTTTTTCTCCAATATATTCCGATTCAACTTCCTCCACCCATTTTTACTTATCTCCATCCCATCTATATTTAGTCATTTTCATCAAAGATCTACATCTTCGGTCTCATGTCCGTATTTACTTCTACCCCAATCCCATATTCGCTCCATTCTGGATTTCCATGTTTGTATCTTTCCGATTTGGATTATATCAATTCGTTATATACGACTCCTCCATGTACTCGTTAATCAGTTCGAATATTGACCCACCTTGACTCAATAACTTCTCACTTCCGTCTCTAAGTCTTATCCGACTCTCTGATCTTGTCTGACTCCTCCAACATTCCGACCTTCCGAAATACCAGGACACAAAGGATCCAAGAGGGTGCAACCCATAAGTTGAAGCCAATGTCTGTACATTCCGATTTACAACTTCAATCCTGAACTCTGACATTCTGACAAATTCCAACATCCAATGAGAAGAAATCTAGTTCTTAACAGTATATTCGAACTAAAACTCTTGATCCATTCACTATGCCTTCTACCAGATCCTGTACTGTCACCAGAATCACAGACCACAGATCTAGCCTCCCAGATAACGAACCAGAAGACAACCCCAGTGACGATGACAACATCAACAAAAACGAGGACGACGATGACGATGAAGAAGATGAAGGGAGCTATGCTAAAAGCTTTGGAACAGATAGCCAAGCACATGGGAACTCCGAATAAAAGTCAAACCAGAAAAACTAAACTCCGCAAACCCGACACCTTCAACTGATCAGATTCCCAAAAGCTCCATCCCTTCCTCCTTCAATGCAAGCTCCACTTCCGCGACCGTCCTCAGACCTTTTCCAGTGACGAAGCGAAAGTTACATACGCTATGTCTTTTTTAAAAGGGACAGCTTTAGATTTTTTCGAGCCTGAACTCTTAGATGACGATGCCTTCCAAGACCCGCCCTGGCTTACAAACTATCAGGACTTCACAACGGTACTCCGAGAGAATTTCGGAGCTTACGATCCTGTCGGTGATGCGGAAACCGAACTCGACAATCTCCGAATGCGCGACAACCAACGCATCATGAAGTTTATCATAGAATTCAACTGCCTAGCCGCTAGAGTCAATTGGGGCGACGCCGCCCTTTGTAGGAGTTTTTACACTAAACTTCCCAATCATCTTAAAGATATTCTTGCAACCCAAACAAAGCCGACATGCTTCCGGAACTCCGACAACTCGCACAAACCATCGACAGCCATTATTGGGAACGACGAGGCGAAGTCAACCGTGCCACCACTTCCAACAATAACTACTCTGGTAACAGCAGCAAATCGGACAAGCAAGAATCCTGATCGAACCAATCACAGAAGAGGACGAACAACAACAACAGTTCGGCTTCCGCCTCTTCTACCAAACCTCCACGTCAAATTTCCAAAAAACTCCAGATATTCCCAACATAGTCGGAAAAGACAGAAAACTAATGCAACAGGAGAGACAGTGATGCATGGACCACAACCTTTGCATGTTCTGTGGGAAACCTGGGCATATCGCGAAGGACTGTCCACGATCAACCTCTCTTAATGCTCAATCGAAGGCCCGAGTGGCCTCCGCAATTTTGAGCAAACCCGAGTCCAAGGCCGAACCTGCAGCTGTTATGGATTCAAAAAAATAATAAGCAGCTCTGAGACCTCCGCACAGACCCAGAGTTGCGTTGATTCCATTTGTGCGTTTTCTGAGGTCTGACTCAACGCTTCCACTCTTTCAAGATCTGATTCTCTTACTATACGACTGACTTCCGACATTATTCCAAATACTAACATTCAAGCTCTCGTGGACTCCGGTTCCACTCACTGTTTTGTAGACTCATCATTCGCTTCCAAGCTTCCGCTGGAGTTCCACAACATCCTGCAAATTCCGTTAAAACTTTTCGACGGCACTTCTAACATCTCAATCACGCAGGCTATTGATATGCCAATCTGCTTTCCGTCTGGCAAAAATCAGGTTGTTGCTATGTATGTAACACTGCTTGATTCTAGCTGCTCTGTCGTGCTAGGACACAACTGGCTCACCCGCTACAATCTGTTGATTGACTGGGTATTGAGCAGTATATCATTCTGCATTCCTCAGCAACAAGATTCAATTCCGACGTCACTCTCCGCTACATCCGCCTCTGCGGTCTCCAGAATCCCAAAATCTGATTGCGCAACGCCCCTCCAACATCTGAACAAGACTCACCTATCGACTTAGTCCCTGCTTCCGTGTTCGCTCGCTTGTGCAAACTAGGCAATGAGGAGATCTTTCAGTTATGCGTATTTCTGAAAGGAAGATCCACTTCTATCATTGACACTTCCCTGAATCCCGATCCAACAGCCAATCTCAACAGCGTACCATCGGAATATCACGAGTTTTCTGACATCTTCAGCAAAAAGAAAGCGGAAATCCTCACCGATCTTCGACTGTACGATCTCAAGATTGACCTGATAGAGGGAGAGAGTCCCCCCTTGGGAACAATTTATTCCCTATCTCCAGTTGAGCTAGAAACACTCTGAAAATTCATTGACGAGGCGTTAGCCATAGGATTCATCCACCCTTCACATTCTCCGCACGGTGCTCCGGTACTATTCTCGAAGAAGAAATTAGGTGGACTCCAACTCTGTATCGATTTCCATGGTCTCAAAAAAATCACGAAAAAAACTGATATCCGCTTCCCTGACTTTCTGCCCTTTTGGAAAGCCCCATAAAAGCGCAGATTTACAGCAAAATCAATCTCCGACATGCTTACCATTTAGTCCACATTAGAGAGGGTGACAAGTGGAAAACCACATTCAGGACCCAATACGGTTCCTTTGAATGGCGCGTTATGCCCTTCAGTCTCACTAATGCACCAGCTGCTTTTCAGCGATTTGTGAACAACATATTCAGCGACATGCTCGACGTTTCAGTCCTCATCTATTTGGACGACATCTCAGTTTACTCCAATAACCTGGAAGAACACAAAGAACATGTCCACGAAGTCCTCCGACATCTCTGAAAAAATCGGCTTTATGCAAGATCCGACAAATGCGACTTCCACAAGACAACGGTGGAATATCTCGGATACATACTCTCTCCAGAAGGAGTTTCAATGGCAGACGACAAAATCAAAGTAATCCAAGAATGGCCCAAACCCCAAAAAGTAAAAGATATCCAATCCTTCCTAGGCTTTGCAAACTTTTACTGACACTTCATTCATAATTACTCCGACATCGCAATTCTGCTTACCTGACTCACTCGGAAAACCATAAAGTGGAACTTCTCTGATGAGTGTCGGAAATCATTTGAAACACTTAAGAAAGCCTTCACCACAGCCCCAATCCTTACACACTGGATTCCCGATTGTCAACTCATCGTGGAAATTGACGCTTCAGACTATGCCCTCGCGGCAATCCTCTCTATCATTTCTCCAGAAGATGGTGAAATCCACCCTGTAGCTTTTCATTCCAGAACTTTCACGGCCCTGGAATTAAACTACGATGTTCACGACAATGAATTACTCGCTATTTTTGAAGCTTTCAAGATTTGGTGACACTACCTCGAAGGTTCTGGTTCCACTAACTGACCACAAGAACCTCGAATATTTTGCCACCACCAAGCTTTTAACCTGATGACAAGTACGATGGTCGGAATACCTATGTCAGTTCAACCTCGTTATCTGATTCCAACCTGGGAAACTCGGAACAAAACCCGACTCTTTAACTAGACGATGGGACGTCTATCCTAAAGAGAGGAGTAGTGTTAACCCACACAATTTCTGCCTGATTTTCACTAACAAACAGCTGTCATTGTCCCTCCGAGCCACATCCCTTAACATCACAATTCTCCGTGCAGTTACCATCATGGACTTCGAGAAACTCCATGAAGAAATCCGACAATCCATCTCCTCTGATCCTGCAATTTCTGACTATCCCACAAATCTTCCAACACCCCGATGGTCAGTCGATCCTCAAGGACTCCTCCGGCTCGACAACCGAATCTATGTTCCCGATGTTAACAACCTCCAACTCCGCATTCTACAATATCTGCACGATCACCAAATCTCCAGACATTTTGGACAAAACAAGACACTCAGCAACATCTGATGTGAATATACATGGCCGAAACTCCGAGACTTTGTCATCTCTTATGTCAAATCCTGTACAACATGTATGTGATCAAAATCCCAATGACACCAGCCTTATGGATTCCTTAAGCATTTACCAATTCTGCCAAAACTGTGGAATTCCATATCCTTAGATTTCATCGAGCCACTTCTGCTTTCATCGGGTTTTGACAGCATCCTCGTTATCATTGACAGACTCATGAAACAAAGCAATATTCATTCCAACAGTCATGATGATCACTTCTCCAATGCTTGCTCAGCGTTTCGTTCTCCACGTCTTCTCCAAGCACAGTGTTCCGATGCACGATACCTCCGATTGAGGTTCCGAATTCGTGTCTTCATTTTTCCACACACTCAGAAAGGCGCTAGACATGAATCTCCATTTCACCTCCGGATATCACCCCGAAGGCGACGGACAAACCGAACAAACAAATCAGACTCTTGAGCAATACCTTTGCATTTATTGTAACTATCAACAAGACAATTGGGCTGAACTTCTTCCAATCGCAGAATTCGCCTATAACAATGCCCCGAACGCAACAACAGGAGTCTCTCCGTTCTTCGCTAACAAAGGTTACAATCCCGACATTTAAGTACATCCCAAACACAATCTCGTTTCATCCCATGCGAAAGATTTTGCAATCGACTTAGACAAACTCCACCAGGAACTCTGAAAGAAAATTTCTGACATGCAATCCCGATACAAGGAACCCGCAAACAAGAAACATTCTCCAGCTCCGGACTTCAAAGTAGGCGACAAAGTCTTCATCAAAGCCAAATTTTTCCACACAACCCGACCTTCAAAGAAGCTCACCAAAAAATACGTCGGACCTTTTGATATCATCACACCCGCAGGTACCAGTAGTGGAGCCTTTACTCTCTGATTACCCAACAGTATGCGCCCTGTTCACCCATCCTTCCACGTTTCCATACTAGAACCCATGACTCCAAATGCAATCCCGAACCGAATACAGCCTCCGCCTCCACCAGTTATTATTGAAGGCAAACCCAAATACAAAATCAACGAAATTCTGGACTCCAAGATAGACAATCACCGACATTGCAAGATACAATACTTGGTACGCTGGACGGGTTATCAAGGTACCGATGAAGAAACCTCATGGATTCCCGCTACAGAATTAGGCAATGCTTCAGAGATCGTCGAAGACTTTCATCGCAAATATCCTGACAAACCCGGTCCGACTCTTCCTTAAATTTTTCTTTCCTTTTCCGATTTTTCCGATTTTTCCTACATTTTTATGTTCAAGTCCCTAATTACATTTCCCTCTGTTCCAAGAAATTCCGCTTCCCGTTTCCACTCAAATCCCAATTCAATTTTCCGACTCCATGTCCCATATTTCATCCCTTTCCAATTCCTCCATCCTCACTTCCAATTCCCGCTCCTGGAGCTGAACCATCCTTTGTACCCATGTGGTGAGAGTCTGCGTCTCCTCGGAATGTGTCCGCATGGAACTCGCGTGACAATCGACGGATTTCCGCAACTCTCAGATTTCCTTCACCAGCAACTCCGCTGTTCCTTCCTCACCCATATCCACGCCTTTTGCGACTTCTTCTGCAAATCCCGATGTTCCCAGTTGATGGCACGTCCTCCCATCCTTTGTGCATTCATCGCATGTCACATTCGCTCCCGCCACTATTGGCGAACAAAAAATATCCCGAACCCGACATCCTGCACAACAATACTGTTCGTGTCTGGCCCAGTTAATTGCAGATTCGTGAACCCTCCTACAGGCAATGGTTCTATCCACCACATTGCTTTTCCTTCCCCGAAATTTCTCCTCCGATTTTTTGTCGGCCTTCCTCTCCTCCTTTTCCACCTTTTTCCGCTCCGACCTTCTCCGCTCCAATTTCTTCACCGCTTCTTTTTGCAGCTCCGAAATCTCGCAAATCTGGAGGTCACAGTCGATTGTTACGATTCGGTTAGATCCCGATCGAATCAACAGCGCTCCGAACGGACTTTGCGCATAGCTTAGGAACACCCCCGGAATCCTTGATATAAACCAAGCTAGGTAGGGAACATAGGGTTACTTATGTAAAATATGGGTTTAGTTGTCACTACTTCGTCACAGTCAACAAACCCGTAATAAATCTAAAGTATATTATGAATAAGTCACGAACGTATGTGCTGAACGTTCAACATTCAGCAGAAATCAACATCAAAGGGGCGTCGAACTGGTAAAGTGGCTCGAGTTGTGGTAAATATCATTGCTTTGACCCTGTGAGTTAGAGACCTGCCAAAGCGAAATAAAGGCGCTGTCATGCAAGTCTGGCATAGACACGGTGCCCGAGCTCTGGCTCTGAAGCTCCCCAAGGCTGGCGTGAACCGTTTTCAATTGCGCGTCAGTGACACACAGCTTTTTAGCTGCTTGCTCAACCCCCCTGAAATTCTCCCTCGCGCGCTTGAGGGATTTTGTTTGGGTCGCGACTTTGTGCTGTAATCCCACAAGTTGTTTGTAGGCAGCACGCAGCTCTGTATCGTGTGCTTCAACTGTGCGCTTCTGGACTGCAGCTGACAATTGGAATCAGAAACAGAATAGAAATTAAGTAGACAGAGACTTACTGCTCCGGATAATGGCTCGCGACGCTCGTCGGAAATGAGTTTGCAGCTGGTCTCTAGTAGAGATCCTGTACATGCGTAGCAGTTCTAGACCAGATATTGCACGAGAGTCGTACTGCATCCCATGCATGATACCAGCAAGCATGGTCAATTTTACACCATCCCGGTTTATGCTGCGGTGGGCTTGCTCATTACCGTTTGAAGTCAAAGGTGAAGCCTTCCAAACCTCAATCGGAATTTTGTTGGCAGGTTGGTAGAGTGCTGCGATGGCAAAACCATATGCTGACTCTTTATTCTTCAGCCAATCTTAGGTCATGCGTAAAGACACGATGAGAAAAAGAAGTGAGTATTATAACTCACCGGCAGCTTTTTTGCCCCCTTGTCTAATTAGTTGCAGGGTTCCTTCGAAGTCGGGCAAGGGCTCAGCCGATGAAAGGCTCATCATGGCAGCCTGCACTTCGAAAGTTACAACCCCCTTCACTGCAAGCACGTTCCTGACGAAATGCGCAAAACAGTAGCAATACATACGAGCAAGATGCTCATATGGTGTCAGTACATGTAATGCTTTCGTCCACTCCATAGCACACTATCCACTCATCCCCTGGCACATCTCTTCGCAGCATAGGCCCAAACCTAGGGATAAATTGAGTACATGTAAATTTCTAATCTCCATTTGCACTCACCTAAGGCTTGACCAAGGTGTCCATCCGCCATGAAGGTGTCAAATCCAATACCATGGATATGACGAAACTGTACCGGCCTACCAGTATCTTCATGTACAATTGCGAAAATGCGATTGAAAAGAATATGGTGAGCTTCTGCACTCTGAGACGTAGTAAATGCGCGTGCCACGACAATAGCTATTACTAACTGGTTAGCCGACAATTAACTTTGTCTGAAATAATATTGACCACTCACAGCGGAAATACTCTGGAAACCAAGCCTCAATTTCAAATTCTTGCCACTTATGGAGCCGTTTAAAAGAGGTGTCAATTGAGGGCCATTTGGTTTCAAGTAAGAGTTTACTCATGGCCTTAAACATACAAATAACCAGATAAATCTTGCCTTCTCCCGGAACACTATGTTCTTCAACACAGCACACATATCAATTATCTGGTGGTAGTTGTGCATGTTCCGCAAGTATATGGTAAGCCCCTATGTCTCTGTTAGGCTGTAATTGTGGTACAATGGTGAGCCATTGTCATACCTTCAAGTCCAGTGCCCAGAGGATAACGAACATGTCTCAGTTTGTTTATCAATCGTGCGGTGTGGTCAGCATTACTAAGGGACGGGTGCAAATGACCAAGAGTGGGGTCACAAAGATGCCGCCACCCCAGAACTTTTCACAGGCCATTGACGAAAACTGAGTCTAAAATGATTCGATGTGGAGTGGCATCAGCCAATTTCCAGTCTAAATCCTCAAGAAGTGAATTAAACACATCAATGATGGCTTGGGGAGTTCTGGAGGGGGTAGGATTCGCATGAGAATGTGCATTTCGACATACAAGTAAGATATATGGGCAGCGGTCGATATCATATGGGTAGTAAAACTCGAAAAAGGCAGGGCATGACCTGGTATGGTCCATTATTCCTTGGGTAAGCACCCCATTGGAGTTTCGATGCCCTGTTGCTAAACTGATATTAATACAGATTCTTTCGGTTGGAATTTGAATCTCACGGCACAGCACCTTCTGTTCTCGTGGGGCTGCCACAGTTCTACATGGCGCTAATGGCCCATATCCTTTGAGGCAAGCAGCCTGTTCGTAGGATTGAATAATGGACAAATCGTTGTTGAACAAACCCTGTAGGTATGGGATGTTGAATTCATTGAGGTTGCACAATATCAAGTGTGCATGGTGACCTATCCGACGGTTTTCACATCTGAGGTGAGTTTCCATTTAAGAGATGGAAATGGCATTTCTGACACTAAAAATTATTACTCACTGAATAAAAGGTTGTTGATAAAAATTCCGACTAAATCTGAGGGCGCCTTGACACTGATGCTGCATGTGTTCCGATGATCGTAGGTCTCGCAAACCCTCATAGAAATCTCCACTACCCTCAGGCTCCTCTTCGAAATATTGAGAGAACACTTCTTCATCCTCGAATGTTCCCAGGTGAGCCAGCATATTGTTATGGTTGCCATGTTCTACCTCTGCAGGAAATGGGCAGCCATGCTGTCGAAGAGCACAGTAAAATGCCAACGTTTTCAAGAACACTTCACCCACCATGTGAGATCCTCCCGAAGATGGCAATATTGAGGATTGAGGTATATTTGAATGTTCTCTGAACCCAGCTTGACTGTCGTGATTGAACAAACAATATTTTATGCAGTGGCCTGGAATGACTCATTTATTAGCACACAGCACACAGGTAAGTATGGGCTCACAGCTTGTTTTCAATTGATAACACGAGACTGGCTCTTGAGATTCAGTATCACGCAAGAGATGGCACATTACATTTGCATGTCCACCATGACTGTCACCAAGCGAATACTGAATATTCTCCATTGGGTTGACGAAAGGGCTGTTTAAATCTATACAAAAACAGTGGGCAATGGCTTCTCCATTCTGTGTACCTGTTTGTGGGAATTCAACGACAGCCCCAGCAGGATGCTCGATGATTGCGTGAACTGTAGTCTTCTGGTTGACTCGGTTCCTGCCACATGCAATTTCTTCTTCGGTGAATAGAACAGCCAAGGCAGGGGAGTACTGTGAAAGTTGAATGAGGGGATGTGAGCCGGCAGGTAAGTGTGAGTCCAAAATATTCTGGAGGCAAAGAATATCAGGTTCATCATTGACGGACTCGTTGCTTTCTAGGATGCCTGCTTCATCGAGTATCTGTCTGGCCTCCAGCAACGCCCCCAACTGCTCAAAGTTGAGGGGCATTTTCAGGCAGTAATGTGAGTCACTGCTGCCGACTCTCAAATAATTTACCCATTACCAAAATATGCCAACAATGGTCTCAATTTCAGGGCTACAATTTTGAAGATGTATATGAACGTGCGCCTTAATCCACGCAATACAACCGTCTCAGATAATTTTTCTGTGAGCACAGTGATGCCGTTATGAATTAAACCAAAAAACACCGATGAAAAACCAACAGTACTCAGTCCCACAGGAGTGAAGACCTATATCCACAGCCCCATATTGAAAAGAGCAGTGGCAAGAGGCGAAATGGCCAGAGTGCTATTCAATGTTTCGGGGTTAGATTTCCCTGGGTCGAGACTTCGTATGTATGTTTCCAGATCTCACATACAATGGAACTCAGGCTCAAACATTAGCAGATATGTACCTATACTAGAGGAAGGAATATAGCTACCACTTTTAACTGAAACGGACCCACAGAACCAGGGCTGTCGAACATTTTTGGAATAAAGATTTGTGAGTCAAGATTTCGTTTACAGACATTCAGAACTCACATACAATGGCCTTCAAGCTTATTTTTTTTAATTGTATACCTATGCTAGATGGTCGACTACCATGATAGTGGTGGCGAGAAACAAATTTGTTTTGAATAGAATAGTGAGTCGAGACTTTCCTCTCAAGGATGTCCATTGATGGCTCCAAAATTTTAATGTTGTGTGGCTATCATGTTCGTTCGAGTGCCGCTGAACATTTCTGTATTGCAGATCTGATGTGAGCTGAGAATTTGTTTATAGATTGAGGACTCACATACAACGGTCTTCATGCTCAAAAATTTTAAAGGGTATACCTATGCTAGAAAACTGACTACAGTGGTGGTGAACCACTTCCGTGAACCTTGTTTGGAATGGCAAAGTGAGTCCAGCCTTTCGTCTGAAGGAATTCCGATGATGGGATGGCTGAAAAATTTAGATACCAAGAAACCACTGGTATTACTGAGCCATTGTTATATCTAGATTACCCTGTTTGAGGGTGCATACATGAAACTACGAGTGAAGATTGACTCCAAAAACAACGCCTTGACATAACGGCATATACGGGTAAAATCGTGACTCAGCAATTTGCTTTTCATCGTACCACTTGCACATACCATGGTCTAGGTCTTTTATGAATCTATAGACTACCGGTGAGCACAAATTTCACTGCATTTTTTAATCCTCGGCCGTGACCAATTGTATTTTGCACAAGCTGACACATTTGAAGTGCTAGCCAACCAGTCATCAAGATTGTCGGACAATGCAGGCCTAGCTAAACGGTGTGTGATGACATGACTCTTGTCAGACCATTGTCAAATAAAAGCTGAAATGTCTCAGTCATCTTGACAGATCACTTTCTTCACCCACTCCTTCACCACCACCACAATGGCTCCCTATACTAAAAACAATCGTTTTCTCACCATGTGCCGGTTCTCCCAACGAATTCAAGAACAACTGCAGGACGAAGCCCCTCCTTATCCGCAGTCTTACAAGAACGAACTTTTTTCACCTTGCCTCGCATTGCGAACCCAATCTCCAAACTTCGTATTTTATGATCATGCTCAAGGTGCTGTGGTTGAATATCCATAGTACGTTGATTTTCTCCTGCCGGTCGTATTTTGTCTCACCAAAGACATCCAGCCCTATGTCTGGGGGATATTTCATCAACCCGGCTGGGATAAGCAAGTACAACGAACGCCGTCGTCAAGCGTTTGAATGTTGGTGTGGCTTGCTGTCACCTGACACACCGATGTTTGTAGAATTGCGAAAGACGGCTCATGGTTCATTTGCTTCTTGCGATGAGTGTGGATTAAACTGTAAGTTGGCCTCAGCTGTTAGCATTCCTGGTCTCATCTTATTACATTAGTTCACTTGATGAGAAGTTTCAAACCACATCTATGACAGCCGATTATCCAGCTTTCGATAAACACGGTCGTGAGTCAAGTTTTTGTATATTTTCCTACTAAATCTTAATACTCTGACAGCAACAATGCCAGCCTCTTCCCCTATGGCTGGATTGTCAGCTGGAGGTCCTCCTCCCCAGCCCATTCAACTTGTGTCTGCAGGTCGGGGACAGGGATGGGGACGGGGATGGGGACGCAAGCCTGTGAGCTGGTTAGGCCTAGGCCCAAGGACCCCTAGTAAGTTCAGACCATTAGTAGATTGTTCCCTCTCTGACGACCCGAACAGAAAAAATACGTACCAGAGCAGCAGCCAGGTTGGCCTCATCCAGCCCTCCCTCTGCATCTAAACTGCTACGAGCAATCAAACACAAAGAGCCCGAAAGCGCATTGCGTCGTCCTTGCACTCGCAGCCCAGTTCGCTTCCTCTCGCTGACCTCTTTGACCTCATCTGCAGCGGATGGATTGGTGCATGGCCCCAACACATCTGGTAGGGCCTCAGGTTCTAAATCAGCAATTAAGATTGAGGAAGAAGAAGAGACTACACTTGAGTTTTGCGACAAGTGCTTCGCAGCTTACCCAGTAGAAGGATTTGCCAAGCACTCTTGTCGTAGTTGAACTGCAGTTAGTAGTCATATCCAGTCGTTGTCTCCATAGATATTAGCACACAAAAATATCATAATGAACCTTAATAATTAACATGGAGTAACCGGGGGACTTAGACAGCTGGCTTACAGTTTCTGGGTTGATGAGATCAAAAGCTTATTCCGTTAGCCGAATCGTAACAATCGACTGACACCTGCAAATCTGTGCCTCTAAATCGGTCCCTGACTCCGAATCATCTTCGGAAATCAGGTCCTCAAGCGAGATAATTGGCAGCATCGACATTTTAGCTCAGAAGAGGGTAGGGATAAGAGATCAGGGAACTGATAAGTCGAGCCCCATCCATCACTCTTATATATCACATTAGGGGTTTCGCTTAATAACCAAACCAAACCTCCCATGCTGATCTTAGGCCTCGAGGGCTTGGCCTTAAAGAGGAGATACTGTTAGAACCCAGATTCATTCCCAGCTTTTCCGCTTTTCTCTGATATATTCTGATTTGTATTTCTGACTTCCTCCACCTGTTTTTACTTATCTCCATCCCATCTATATTTAGTCATTTCATCAAAGATCTACATCTTTGGTCTTATGTCCATATTTACTTCTACCCTGATCCCATATTTGCTCCATTTCAAATTTCTGTGTTCGTATCTTTCCGATTCAGATTATATCATTTTTTTATATACGACTCCTCCATGTACTCGTCAATCAGTTCGAATATTGACCCACCTTGACTCGATAACTTCTCACTTCTGTCTCTAAGTCTTATCCGACTCTCTGATCTTGTCCGACTCCTCCGACATTCCGACCTTCCAAAATACCAGGACACGAAGGATCCAAGAGAGTGCAACCCATAAGTTGAAGCCAATGTCTGTACGTTCTGATTTCCGACTTCAATCCTGAACTCCTACATTCCCACAGATTCCGACATCCAACGAGAAGAAATCTAGTTCTTAACAATATTCGGAATTCTAAGAACCCACTTAGCATTCAAATATCGCTTTCAACGCCCAAGAAACCATGAGGGATTCAATGATGAAAGTGGTGAGTAATGTTTGAGGGCTAGATAATGAGATTTTGATTGTAGACCCCCAGACAATGAAGATAAAGAACCTGATATATTTGGCAATGAGGATATCAATGAACACAACTATAATTCACAAACAAAGAATACCAAAAAGAGAAAAAGGAAGCAAGGAAGAAAAGGTAATAAAAAAAGGAAAGAAGATGATAATGGTGAGTGGTCATTAAGTATGATGTGATCGCACGATGAATATTTCTTAGGACCAGTAAATATGGATTATGAGAGTGATGTGGACATGGATGCAATAGTATATGTAACAAGTAAGAAGAACCAAACATGAATAATTACTCATTAATAACTTGGGCACTGTAAAGGTACTAGCAACTTTTCAGAAGAAGATAACTATGAATCAGAGGACAACAGGGACCACATGGAAATACTTGAAAAGTACAATGCAAGTGCAGCATCCATGCATGCCTCTAGCAGCCGAGAATGCATGCCGGCAAACTCAATAACGTCCACCAATCACTCATTCCAAGAATATTATGTTTTAAAGGAAGGCAACTGTAAGCTGACTAACCAATATCAAATCAAAATTACACAAATCTGACACTCACCCAGTAACACCATTCAAGGACTCTTTAAGTTATATGAACCTTCAGCGTGTGGGTGATCAATTGGCATTAGGTATCAAGAGACTTGGAGCCATACCAACAGTCGCTAAAGATGCAGACAGTAAACTCACGATACATGATATAGAAATATATAACAGGCCTATTGGTATGTTTAAGAACCCATTCGAAATTCAAACACTGAAAGCTGTAGCAGGGATGTGGTCCAAGGTCAAACGCGCTAAGGTTTGTAGTGCCAAAGACAACATTCAAGAACACATCAATCGACAACATGCCATTGTGGCCCATGGATTTGCATGGGACTGGGTGGAACATGCATTTGTAATCAAAATCAAAGCCATCATGACAGACCCAAGCAACTCATGCACCCCATGGATAGCTAGCCTGATATGCAAAGTGCAAAGCTTCATAGAAGTAAGTATCTATCAACCATTAACCTTGACATCTAATAGAGAATGACAATAGACACGCTCTGCTGGTCAACTGGAACTTCAAAGAAAGGATCAACTGCCGTTTCATGAGATGGAACCTATGATAGCAACGGTGATGGGACCACACACAGCTGGTGGACATGCTCCCTTTCTCCTGGACACCGATTTGAAGGATTATGTACTCAAAGAAACTATATCAGTGATAACCCAGTGGCTCCAATACCTCAAAGAACAAACCATTTCAGCTGTGCAGGGCAAGTTCGTCAATATGCTCCTGACCATCACCAATTCCTACGACATATTCTTCTCAATGCTACATGGAAAGTGTATTGTTTTCCTAAATCAGAGCTATTCAATGATAGAAAACTCAAATGAATTACTGATAATCGAATCGCCAATACATGTGACAAATTCAAAGAATCACCTATCATGCAATCTGGATCCAGGGAGATATAGGCAATAAGAGACATCGCCAAAATGTGCTGGCCCTTTGGTGCCAAAAGCAAGAAGTCAAATCCTAATACTCTAGCAACAATGGTGGCAGACTTTGTTCAGTTCCTAAGGGATCTCATGTCATGCCAACAACCCAGTCTCTGATCTCACAATCCTCAGACAATAATCTAATTTGTAAAGTAATTGAACGTCCAGACTTTTACATGCCATTTTGGGAAATTGCACCATCATGATGTTGGGTAACAGGGCCTCAAGGACCCTTTGAACATAACTTCATAAGAACAAGAAGTGGTTTATTCAGCACCCTAATATATAGGGGAATAACATACACAGCCGCTGCAGAATCTGATACTCACAACAATCGCTTTGAAGATCTCAATGCATATGTTTCATATTGTTGCAATAATAAATTCAAAGGCATGGATCATTTTCAAAATATGACAGCATATGGTACACAGAATCACAAACGACATCCTAAGTTGGCTATTACATTCTGGAAGGCAACAGAGGGATGGGAAACATTCATAAAGAGCAACCAAGGAGAAATCCCTTTCAATGTGATGCATGAGTATTTGACAAGATCAGAGAAAGGGTGAGTGGCTTGAATTTATAAGATAGTCATCACCCATTAACTATATAACAGACGAAAGATTTTTCCTCAGATAGGTGATTTAACCGGTTATCTGATGGCAGTAGACCTCTGCTATACAGGGTTGGTCCAATGGCCCACAGCATGTGAATTAGGTGAATTGATACATGATATAGGGCGGGGATCTTATTCCGAAATGGTCATCCAAGGACCCATCGATGGCAAAAATGACCATATGGATTGTGGATAGGCATTCAGGGATTTTTAATGACAAAGTCAGTGCCACATTGACAAGCGAAGAGCTTGAAAAGATGAAATTTGACATTTTCATGATGGAACATGCTCTTTGTAAAAGGAAAAGGTTGCGGGGTGCCCTTCAATAATAATAAAGTAATTTAGAATGAAAAAGCCTAAAAGGACATTGGAAACACAGTAATCCAAGTAATATATATATACAAAAACTATGTTTAAACCTATCAAAGAAATGAGTATAATTCAGGCAGGCTAAAGAATGAAGAAGACATTGGCTTTGACGAAGGTATCAGTCCTATAAGAGGAAAGGGGGCATAAAGGACAACTGCATGACTGAAGTGAATAGACCTACTATCTCAACAATTAAACCAAAGATGAATAAATACCAACATATCAAATAGTCTTGGCTACTTTGGTTTATGGCCTCCTATGCAATTGTAAAAAAAACAAAGCATCCACCGAAGAGTGTATATTATGGGCACATATGGGCTGCAAAATTTTGTGCCACATGGACTAGCCGAAGGTTGATTTTAAAAACAAAAAAACCACCACATTATCCCATATAAAAATACTACAAAAAATAACTGTAACTAATAAGTGCTATTGGAATACAATCCGTAACTAAAAGTAACTTTAAGTACCCAACAGACCTCTAAAAAGACCGTGGGAATTCAGCACCAGAAAGGTAAGAAATTTTGGAAATGTTCAAAAATTTGCCATAAAGTTGCACATCAACGATTCTAACTCCGCTAACGCTATGTAGGGAATCATAACAAGTGAGTCCCAGGTGTTTTTGGGAATTTGTCCAAAATGTGTGGGAAACGCATCATAAAGGGTGTGGTAGTCGTTTCTGACATCCTGTGCCCATTTTGGTGTTCTGGATGAGTTTTGGACACATACACAAAACACAGCATCCAAGCATGTTGCAGCCTGTGAGGCTGCATGCTGACAGGTGAGTCCCAGGTGTTTTTGTTATTTTATCCAAAATGTGTGGGAAACACATCGTAAAGAGTGTGGGAGTTGTTTTTGACGTTCCATGCCCATTTTGCGTGTTCTGGATGAGTTTTGGACACATATGCAAAACGCAGCAGCCAAGCGTGTTGCAGCCTGTGAGCCTGCATGCTGACAAGTGAGTCCCAGCTGGTTTCAGGATTTTATCCAATATGTGGGAAACACATCGTACAGAGTGTAAGAGTCATTTTTGACATCCTGTGCCCTTTTTGCGTGTTACGGATGAGTTTTGGACATGTACGCAAAGCGCAGCAGCCAAGTGTGTTGCAGCCTGTGCAGCTGCTTGCTCACCAGTGAGTCCCAGCTGGCTTTGCCATTTCTTCCACAAAGGGCAGGACACACATGGTGTGGACCATTTGAGTCCTCTTTCATGTTGTGTGCACATTTCGCCTGCTCTGCACAGGTTTTTCTCAGATACACAAAATGCAGGTGCCAAGTGTGTTACAGCCTGTCAGGCTGCTTGTTCACAAGTCAGTCCCAGCTGGTTTTGCCATTTTGTTCAAACTGTATGACAAACACAGTGTGTGGATTGTTTGAGTGGTTTTTGGCATCGTGGCACATTTTGCATGCTCTGGACACATTTTCCCGTGTACACCAAATTCAGGCCCCAAGCGTGTTTCAGCCTGTGAGGCTGCTTGCTCACAAGTAAGTCCCAGCTGGTGTTGCCACTTTGTTCAAACTGCATGAGACATGCAGTGTGTTGGAGTGGTTTTTCACATCATGTGCACATTTTGCATGCTCTGGATGAGTTTTTCTCACCTGCACACAATGCAGGTGCTAAGCGTGTAGCCTGTGAGACTGCTTCCTCTCCCCTGAGTCCCAGCTGCTTTCCCTGTTTTGTTTGCAAGGCATGAGAAATGCATCCCATAGTGTCTTTGTGTCATATGTGACTTCCTGTGGACATTTCTCATGCTCTGGATGAGTTTTTCACACATCCACACAACACAGCTGCCAAGTCTGTTGCAGCCTGTGAGGTAAGGCATGACACGGCACCTGCATCTGTGCCACAGGTATTTCAACTTCAGACAACCATACCTGCATCTGCATGGGTATTTTAGCACCAGATACCCAAATCCACCGATGAATGCCTGTTAGGTATTACCGATACTCACAGTTTTTCAGTTTCAAAATACAGAAATAAGCACAAAATGATATTACATCAATCTAACAATGTACATTTTTGCTAATGTATGAATGACGGAAATCAGATAAACAGTAATGTATGGCTTTGCAAATATCAGGTGGATCTGAAGAACACAGCGAATGTAATAGACATAGCTTTGTATACCTTTTGAGTTGGGTGGTGGTCCAGCAAAAGGCCTTTTCACGCTTCTCTTTGCAACTCTGTGATCAATGAAGTTAGAGTTCCCAGGCTTGTTAGTTCATGAATGCGATGCTTGAACAGTTCAATGTCAAATACATCGATGGCTAGATTAACAGAAGAGGAAAGTATCAAGATTAGAACATTAGAATATCTAGAGAAACAAAATCTCCCATGTGTCAATGTTTTGTCTATGTTCGTCTGCTCCAGCAGTGCGTTCTGCGATTCTAAGACTGATATCACAATGACTGGGCCACCAAAAGAGATCAGTGATCCAGAGGCATCATCAGTATCATCCTTCGGCGTGAAGGGTCATTTGATGGAGGGAGTGATAAGTCTGCTATTATGAGATGAGTCGACGATCAAACCATACTCTAGTCCTGAAAATTGTCATGGCTACCACATTGGCGGGAAAAATCAAAGCCTACTCACCCAGAGGCTGACATCGAATGTGGAGTTCAAGAACTGCAGCACGGGATCATTCAGAGGTCCAATGACTTACTTGAAAGCCAATGACACTCTCAATGAGTGGTTGGTGTGACAGGATGATGCCTGGGAAAAACAAGTGAGTAATCTTTAGAACGAACCTGAGAATGACAGTACATTCCAGTGTTGACCTGCTCGTGAACAGGACGTGACAGAGATCATCGCAGCCAACATGTCATATGCCTGGGTTCACAGTGGGGGAAATATCTCTTGAGTCAATTGACAACACTGTCCCAGATGGGGAGCTTGAGGTTGAGCCATGCATGGCAGGATTGAACGATGTGGTTCCAGCTCTGTGAGGGGATAGGTGGATACAAAGAAACAAGTGCTCGAGTGTGTTGTTGAGCCATTGCGTGGAATCCTGTAAGAATATAGATTCTTACAGTCACATATATGCTACTAATTAGGATATATAAGTCACCAGAGTGGCTTATGGGTTGTATTATATAAGCCGCCCACTAGGGGCACCTGTAGATAGTGGACAACTATACAGTTGTCCACAAGTAATTAGATAAGCAACAATAACTTTACTTGTAACCACACAACGTGCAGACACCAATACATTTATTGGCACAGTCTGTTTCGTGTAACACATTAAGTTTCTTACACATTTTTGACTGCCAAAATGTTTGGCAGCACTGCGATAACAAAAAAGATCAAACCGATCTTTTTACCCAAACCAACGAGTTTAAGGAATTCTTGGAAACAGTAAACAGACATTTACTGTTTATTCTTCTAAATCAATAGAAGAACACCACAGTGTGGCTGATAGATCATAGATCTATGACTTCGATAAGAACTCGAAGCCGAACGTCTAGATCCAGAGAGGATCAAGATACGTCTGGAGCCACAGCCAAGGGCCCAGACAGGAGAGTTGAGCCTGCCCATGACGTGGACAGGTGAACGGGAACACCGACGAGGATAGCTAGTCCTTGTATCACTACGACGCCTGTAGCTTCTGACTCTAGGAGTCGAAAGCGAGTATCGGCAGATCTAAGAAGATCCGCACTGGAGGAATCAGAAACAGATGATATATCATCCATTAAGAGAACTAAAAGAACTTCGACTAGGTCAAAGTTACGACCGTCTCTCAATGAGTCAAGAGAGCCGCTGACTAGCAACACAGACAATTCACTGAGGGTGCGAATGTCGCAGCTCCCACATGTCCAAGAACATAGCAGATCGCGAAGTTCACTGTCCCAAACAGGGACAATAGAGCAAGGGTTGGCGTGCTGGGATGAAGAAACCTGGAAATACAAACGTACAACCGGACACATTGCCCGGATGATTACAGCTCTCAAAGAGAGCTGTAAACACGTAGACACTACGCATGAAGTGAGCCAGCCAGCGGCTGAGGCAGCTCATGCAGCAGACGACACCGCGAACCAACTCCAAACACTAGGAGATGGTATGGAACTGTTAATACAGTCCCTGGAGGAGGAAATACAAGGACCTTTGCAAGGAAAGGCCCCCGAGCGTAGCAACAATCCCAATAGGAATCGTGAAGTTGACTGCGAAGCAGAGAAGGCTCACAGGAAGTGAGACTGACAGAGGATGCAACCTCCATCTGGTCCGAGCACTAGAAGTGGTCCTCAAGAACCTAGTGCTACGATAGAACAAGACACCATCAGTACGCACCAGCATACTGAGGAGGAGACAGATCACGAGCTAGAGGCTTGCGATAGAGAAAATATCCACGAAGGAATTTGCAGATCAAAAAAAACTTATGATGAGCAAGAAGTGCTCAAAGCAGTGACCCAACAGTCACTGCTGGAGATGATGAAGTCTGATGCTGATAGCATCAGTACCACGACTAGCACTCACATTAGTCTTGAACGTGAGTTCGATCACTAGGATAGGATCGAACATAAGGCAGCGTGACAGAAGCACCATGTGCTAGAGCTCTGTGCTAAACATGCAGATAAACTAGTCAAAGAGGCATATACTGCCAGGATCAAAGGCGAGGCCTTCGATAAACTGATCGAGTCAGCAAGAGTGGCTCGATCCATCCTCAGTAGCAGTCATAGACTGAGGAATGCATTTTTAACGGCTGACAAACATTGACTGTTGTATCAGATTTATGAAGACATCATCGATCCACCAGTGCAGCAGGATGTGAATACTCACACCCCCTGGCTGCACAGGCAGATACAAGCGATACCGTGTGCGGTATCCCTAGCAGTCACAGATCCTGAATGGAGGATCCAGGAGGTAGGAGGAAATCCACCTACATATGTAGATGGAGTCGCAAATATGGTGTGAGCTGCCCTCGAGAAACACAAGGGCAGTGAGCCAGACAAATCTGTGCTTGCCAAAGCCGGAGTAAAACTATCTCACCCAGCAGAATATGCTGGGAAAGCAGATCTCAAAGAATTCAAGAACTTTATCTCAGGGATCCTGAGATGGCTAGGCATGAATAGTCTATTGGGACTGTCCAGCACAGAACTTCAATTAAACTATTTAGGCACTTGCCTCAAAGGCGAGGCATTGGAGTGGTACACTTGAAATATCGAGTGTCATGATCGAGTCGTAATCGACTGGACCCTGGAAAGTGCAATCGCTGGGTTACAACAGCAGTTCCTTCATGCACTCACACACAGGCATGTGTCGAATAAGTTTGACACAATTGTGCAAGGGACCAGAACTGTTCAGGAATTGCTGAACGATATTACAAAGTATGCAGTGTGGATGATACATCCGCCGGATGAGTATACGATCCGCAAACGGTTCGTAGCAGTGCTTCAAGAAGTGCTGCATCATGAAGTCTTAAAATTAGGCTACACGACAGAATTCAGTTCAATAACTGAGTTATATGAAGCCGCAAAGGCTGTAGAGGATGCGTCTCAATATGACATTGGGTCGCGTAAGACAGAGCCTAGCAGCGCTCACGCACCGCAAGCAAAGCCAACTTCGACAACTAGTCAAAATCAGGCTGTGCCAAACTTGTCTCGAGCTCCCAATACAGGAAGCTGTTCTACCGCAAAGCAGACGATATATCGTCTGCCGAACACTTGACCTCAAGCAGAAACGAGGCCAAGCATACCCCAAACAGGGGTACAGGCTACACAGAGAGCTGGAGCTGGAGCTCCTGTCGCTTCTCGTCCTTCACAAAAACCTTCTGGAGGTTCAGGGGGTCAAGGACGTAGCACAGAGATGACATGCTATGAGTGTGGACAGGTCGGGCATATCAAGCCGAATTGCCCACAGTGGAAGAATAAACTGCACATAGCAGGTGCACGACTGGAAGAAGTGGTTGAGCACTCAGGGAGTGCTCAAGAAGGGGAGGAGGAGCCACAAAGTGGCAAACTAGATGAGCGAATGGACATCCAGGATGTCCATGAGAATGAAATCAGCAAACTAGTCGCTGATTACCAGTCAGAGCTCACACCTTATCAATGGGATGACAACGACAATACGAGAACGCAAAGCTTGTATCGAGCGGACGGAGTACATCCACTAGGAGGATCATATGAAGAAAGGCGGCACATATATGCAGCACAGACACCAACTACCACAATCAGTGGTGGTTTAAGTCAAAACAATGACTTCCACATCCATGTGGGAGTCGTAGACAGGACCATTGAGCCTGTCTATGATCATTGGTTCAGACCACGGGATAAGACATGCCCCAAACGGGCGCATATAGACAACCAAACAATCTCTGGGTATTGGGAGATTGGTGGAGTCAGACCCCACTGTCTACTAGACAGCGGGTGTGAGGGAGTTATGCTCTCTCCAGATTTCATACATGCTGTAGGCATTAAGATGTTCAAACTCGTACGTCCAATTGGTCTACAGCTAGCATGTGTCGGCAGTAAGTCGACCATCAACTATGGAATGCACACCAACATCCACTTTGGTGAGCATCATATTGAGGAATACTTCGATATAGTGAACGTAGACTATTATGATGCAATACTAGGAACACCATTCCTATGTAAATTAGGGATATCCCTCGACTTTAGAGATGAGGGATGCATCTGTATGGGAAAGGAAGTAATTCTGAACCACATGAATGCTTGGGAAGAGCAGCTGGACTATAAAAACCCGGCTGAATGCAAGACTTGAATCGCGAGTCTTAAGCCCAAACTGAAGAGCCACAAACTGTGACTCGTGAATGGCTCTTTGTTGCACATAGAGCCATCGACAAGCTCACCAGATGGGAGGCGAGACAAGGGAAAATGGAAAGAAAACCAAAGAAACATTGACGTTGGTCTACTCAACCAATGTACCGACGGGATTACCATAGGATGTACTGGCACCAAGCAACCATTATTAACGGCAGATGACTTTCCCAAACTAAGGGAAAGATGGGAGCTAGAGTACACAGACCTCTTCAGAGGTGTGCTGTTAGAACTTCCTCCTTGGAGGGAGATCAACCACGAAATGAAGTTCGTAGATGAAACCAAACAGTTTCATTATCAGTTACCGAAGTGCCCAGAAGCACTTCGAAATGAACTGATCAACAAAGTTGACCGGTATACCACCGCTGGTTGGTGGGTATCAGCATCTGTATGTTCTGCAGCGCGAGCACTATGCATTCCGAAGAAAAATGGAAAGCTCAGAACAGCGATAGACCTACGTCTACGCAATGACAACACAGTGAAGGACATTACACCCTTCCCAGACCAGGATATGATCTGGCATGATGTAGCTCATGCTGCATATCGATCCAAGCTTGACATGTCCGATGCATATGAACAAATACACGTAGTCGAGGAGGATGTCAACAAGATGGCTTTTGCAACCATATTTGGTACATTCAAAAGCCAGGTTATGCAGATTGGCAACTGTAACACGCTGTCTACATTTCAACGTCTCATGATGTTGATTTTTCATAACCAAATTGGTCAATCAGTCCACGTATACTTGGACGATATATTCATTCATTCAAGCTCTATAGAAGAGCACAAAAAACACCTTCAAAAGGTGTTTGATATTTTACGTGAGGCACATTTGTTCCTCAGCAGAAATCGATCCAAGATCGATTTGTATTCACCTCACATGGAATGCCTTGGTCACATAATAGATGACAAGGGCATACATGCCGATGCGGATAAAATGGAGAAGGTTCGAGGTTGGAGAAGACCTCAAACATTTAACGATGTCCAACAATTTCTGGGACTCGTGCAGTATCTGGCACCATATATACCAGATTTGACAGCATATACAACTCCCTTATCAGGAAGTGCACGCAACAATAGGACATTTCAATGGACGCCCTTGATGGATAAGTGTTTTTAGCATGTAAGGCTCCAAATTTGAAGCCTATAAATCACGCTAGTACAGAACCCATTTGGGTTGTGACCGACAGTTCCAAGTCTGGAGTCGGAGCAGTTTACGGACAAGGGCCAGACTGGACGACTTGTCGTCCAACAGGATTTCTCTCAAATAAATCCAGTCCCGTGCAACAGCTTTACAAAATGCATGAGCATGAGACGATTGCTATCCTTGAAGCACTTATGAAGTGGGAGGATAAGCTGCTAGGTCACCAGTTCACACTGGTGATGGATAACAAAGGTCTCAAATACTTCGAGACACAACAGCATCTGTCAGACTGTAAGGGGAACCCCATTTCATGTGGTTCTACACTTCTCTATTATCTCTTCTTTCTATCTATCCTTCCCCACTTCTCCCTTCCCCCCATTATCTCCCTTGCCCCTATCTTTTCGTTCAAGTTCGCTTACTTAAGCGCCCGGTTACGTAATGGGATTGGAATCCAATCCCATTACATAACTTGGCATCCATTCTCACTCACATAAGTGCTTGTGTTACGTAATGGGATTGGATTCCAATCCTGTTACGTAAACACAGTACATTTGTTCTTCATTTTTCCTTCGCATAAGCGCCCGGTTACGTAACGGGAATGGATTCCAACCCCATTACATAATCACAGTACGTTCCGGCGCTTATTTGCGTACTCCTTTAGGTAGTTATCTCGGCAGTGGGAACCTTAGGCTTTTCTCTTCGGATTCCCATCTGCCAGGTGTGTATCCTTGTATGTAGTCTTCTGTGAGCTTATATATCTTCGGATTCCCATCTGCCAGTGTTCAGTGTGATATTCCACTTCCCCTGGAGGTTGCCCTTATACAGACAGACAGGTGCACTGGTGGGAATTTCTCTCCAGATTCAACTATACCACGGTACATGTACCGGGGGTGGAGAACAAGGTAGCCAACTGTCTGTCGCACTACTACGAGAACAACAAGCAGGGTGAAACTCACCCAGCAGAAGAATACATCGATGTGGATGCATGGCTAGACCTGGAAGGAGAATTTCTCCCAATGGATAGATTCGTAGAAATACGAATGGCCGCAGCACGACAGTCGCAACGATTACAAGATGCAACAGAGCAGCGTGTCATAGATGTGCAGCAGATGAAACAAGCAGGGGAAGAACCTTCCACACAGGTGGAAGGTAATGAGGAGGACGATGTACTAGTTACAGTGTCGGGTGCAGACTCAGAGAGTCTATGTTCACGCATAGAACGTGAGTTTGACCTAAAACAAGCCATAGCCAATGGCTATGGAACAGATCCAATACTCAAGAAAGTATTGGCAAATCCTGAGGCTCACCCTTGATTTGGGGTGAGAAACAGACTGGTTTGGACAAAGAACCGGTTCAATAAAGACATAGTGTGTCTTCCCTGGGAAGTTTTTTCCAAGGGGAGGAGAATGGTCGAGATAATTATTGATCATGCACACAGAGTAGTTGGCCACTTTGGGCAATTCAAAACCGATAAGTACATCAGGCGATTGTACTGGTGGTTGGGAATGGCAGCCAACATAGAGTCATTCTGTGGATCCTGTGCAGCCTGTCAGGCTGCAAAGCAGGACAATAGACAACCAGCAGGGTTATTGCATACCCTGCCGATACCTGATAGACCATGGCAGTCTATCAGAATGGACTTTGTTGGTCCATTGCCAGAATTGAAGGGTCATGACTATTTACTAGTCATGATTGACAGACTCACGTCTATGGTGCATTTAGTGCCAACTACAACAAGAGTGACTGCGTGACAAGTCATGTGGTTATACCTCAAAGAGATAGTACGCTTGCATGGAGTACCTGAGTCAATCATATTGGATCGTGACTCCAAATTCACCTCCATATTCTGGAGGGAATTGCAGCGTATAATGGGCATGAAGCTGCTCATGTCCACAGCATTCCACCTGCAGATGGATGGAGCAACAGAATGAGCAAATCATTCTGTAGGGCAAATACTCCGCACGGTAGTGCAGAGTGATCAGAAGGATTGGGCCGAGAAATGCCCAATGGTAGAGTTCGCACTGAACAGCTCAGTCAGTGTGACCACAGGATACACACCGTTCGAATTGAACAGTGGATACTTGCCCCGTATCGGGCAGGTACTATCAATGGATACTACATTCAGAGGAGTATGGCAGTTTGCACAACAAGCATTGTGGAACCTGATTGATGCTCATGATGCAATCATCGCAAGCCAAGTACAGCAGGCAGATACTGCTAATATCAGACGCTGTCAAGGAACAACGTACGAAGTTGGACAGCTAGTATATCTGTCTACAAAGAACCTGTCCTTACATAAAGGACAGGCAAAGAAGTTAGTGCCCAATTATATTAGGCCATATCCAGTTATAGAAGTGGACAATTCCATTTCTACTATGAAACTTGAGTTACCTCCCGAGCTCACTGCTAGGAGGATACTACCAAAGTTTCATGCAAGTCTAATCAGACTGCATATACCCAATGACAACGAATGATTTCCTCATCGTGAGTAAATTATATGTATGACTTTGGGAAGGAGGATGAACCAGAATGGTTCGTAGATGAGATTCTGGCTCATTGCTGGACTAGTAACTCCAATCTGGAGTTACAAGTAAGGTGGACATTAGGAGATGTCACCTGGGAACCACTCTCTGCATGCAGAGAGTTAGAAGTGCTAGATGCTTATCTAGAGCTAAGGGGAGTTAGGAAGCCACAAGAGCTTCCTAATCGTGCCTCACAGGCACAATAATGATGATGGTTGAGTCCTTAATAAAAGGACTTGACACGAACATAGTTTGTGTCGGCGATTCGTGCGATGCGATGTTGTCATGTGAAGTTATCACGTGATGTTACAGGTGCATGTGCTTTGAATTTAAGCAATGATTTTATCGCTGCTTAAAGGCTCTTTGCCATCCACTCCCACACTCGCACCAGTGCAAGTGTATCAGTGAGACTAACCATGAATGCTGATGCGTCCCATATACCTCACTCAGCAGAGGCACTCCCTATTGCCTCTGAACAATTTGCTATGCTCCAAAAGGAGCAAATATGGATGGTGCATGGCGTCAAGGACGCCATCGCAATCGTCCATTGCGACTCCTGCCAGGAGTGCAACACGTACATGCAGCACTTGCTGCAAGCCGCAAAACTGTGGCTTATCGACCCTCGAATGCGTGACATTGAACACACATTAAAAGTGGCCTGGCCACCATTACTCACCGAAATGGCGTGTCCTTTTATTAAGGATGTGGTAGCCTCCTACAAGGAGGACATATGCAAGCTCAATTCAGAGATCGACACGCTTTGCACTGCCCTCGATAAGGAGAGGCAGATTAATCGCAAAATGGCAGATAAAATATCCACCATGAAGTCAACGCCATCAGCACCAACTACAATCAATCTGACATCGCTGCCAGATTCGGTGACGGACTCAGTGAGTCCATCTACGCCAACTACCGGTGCTTCACCAGTAGGACCCACTTGATCCAGTCGCAAGACTGCTTCTAAACAGAGAATGCTGGTGGCACCCTACCCAGCATCACTGCACACTCATATTGCTCCTGCCTGCAATGCAGACGGGATTCTTACCCCGCTGTCAGTTTACTTTCAGAAATGGATCCAAAAGACAGTGGGTAGCGGTGTCGTCGTTGCACGGCTACTTACACTGGTGTTCAGCTCAGTGCGCTTTGCTATCAGCAGCAACAAAGGTAGAACGAAGATGAAGACGAAGACGTAGCAGTGATAATGATGATGATGTAATACACTGACGTAAGCGAAGATGAGATACAACAGCAAATGTCATGTGATTGACAAAGCTGGCCTTGATGTAGATGTAGAAGTAGTAGTAGACTTAGACTTAGACGAGTGAATCCAACTGAAAGAGGTGAATTGGGGTACACTAAGGCAAAACAGGCCTTATATAAATGAGCAGAACAACAAACGATGCGAGTATGCCATACAACGATGTCGTCGACAGCAGACAGGAGAAATGACTAACAGCGAGAAGCAGAAAACCAAAATAGGAAGGTGGTTTGTAATGGAATGGAAAAATGAGTCAGGTGGTCGAAGAAATGAAGGGAAATGTGGCAGTGAATTCGAAATAGAAGCCAGAAATAGAATAGAAGTGAGTCACAGACAATAGACCATGTGGAACAATTGGAAATAGAAGTACAAGAAAGAAGCGAGTGAGTCAGGTGATGAAAATCAGTCATAGCCGTCCAATAGGATTCCAGTTGCTTGTCAAATATCTCCGAAGACGAGTAAGAGAGTTACTTGACTTGAAGATGATTCAGAAAAATTTGAACCAATCACGACACTTGGATACGAATTTCCTCCAGAGAGGGAACGAAGACGAGTTATGCTTGATGAAGTCCTTAGGCACATAACCATAGCAAATCTCTGTTCCTGGACCAAACTCTTTGATATCCCAGTAGTTCCTGAGTACGATACAATGCCAACCATTCACTGGTTCGTAGTTTGGGTCAAAGCCAATGACATGGAAGGGAGCATGGAAGACAGGGTCGAATACCCAAATGCAATCGTGAACGCGATAAGGAGGATAGGAGGGGAATGTTCGGTATGGGCCTTCAGGAGATTCGACATATAGAGGATAGTACCGACGATGTGCGACTTGTGGAGGAGGATTGGATAAATGAACATCAAGGGGAGAACATCGACTAGGAAGTTCGATGCATGGTCCAACATGTATGTCTGGCTTGGCAGTCATCTGAAATGAATCATGGGATGTGGTGGCGGCAATGCTGGACGGCATATCGAAAATAGAATTGATGAAGATGGAACGAGTGTGGAGATGATGTATCTGGCAGACTGGAGGTAGCACAGCAGATGATGGTCTGGCAAAAGCTGATGAAGATAGGTGCATGTGCAGTGAGTGTCTTTTGTAGTGTAGTAGGTGCTGTTGAGTATCATGCTTGTCAATGCCAGCATTGGAGATTGCACATGACATGCCTCCCAATCTCAGGGATGCGTTGCGCACGATAGAGTACTCCCCAGAGGGAGTATCACCTGCTATCTGCGGGAATGGAGACAACACCCTCTGTCTAGAGGATGTTGATGTATGGGTATGGCTTAAGTTAATTAAGCCAAAGAAAGACAGTCTGGTCTTTCTACAAAAGTTAATGGAACTGTTTACAGTCCATGGCCAGTGGGCTGATCTTGCCAGTTCAATCTGGCAGCAAGATCTCTCAACGCTGTTGTCTACCAGTGGCGAGAAGGCGTTTGAATGGAAACACCCTCATGAGAGTACGTCTCTCGATGAGATAGCCCAATGGCTAGGCACATATGCGGGTGTAGATCCCGGTAGGGCTCTCATCAATATTGAGCCCTACTTTGTGTGTAAGCAGAGCAAAATCTGCTATAACGAGATTGCACAGAGGGTCCTCAACACTCGTGAAGGCTGGACATTTACCGGCCTTCATATACCCATGCCCCCTCGTCCCCCAGGCTTTTGGGGACAACTGTTGACATCGGACGTCGATTTGTCACTTGACAGACATGGTGGAGGGCCTCCCTGCTCGAAGGCATGTACGGATGTGCTGACGATGGAACCTTCTGCCTTGTCTGCTCCCCCACCTGCACCCACTATTACAGCAGATGACACCACCATGGAAGTCAATCCATCCGACTCCATTTACTACAACAACACCATTGAAGTAGCCGTGCAGTCATCATCAACTGTGCCTGCACCCATATATGCTGATCCCCCATCAGCATAAAATCTCCCAAACCTTCCTGAGGTTTGGTCTGTGGGAGGATGTAAGAATGTAGATTCTTACAGTAGCATATATGCTACTAATTAGGGTATATAAGTCACCAGAGTGGCTTATGGATTGTATTATATAAGCTGCCCACTAGGGGGACCTGTAGATAGTGGACAACTATACAGTTGTCCACAAGTAATTAGATAAGCAACAATAACTTTACTTGTAACCACACAACGTGCAGACACCAATACATTTATTGGCACAGTCTGTTTCGTGTGACACATTAAGTTTCTTACAAATCCACTAAACACTTCGAGAGTGAACTCATGCAGAACTCACTGGCAGAGGGATAATCAAGGAGGCCTATATCTCTGTTTTTCGGCCACGAATTGTGAAAGACAAGGTGACTGCTGATAAACTGAGAAGTGTGGAAGAAGCGGTGAAGACGTACTATTTACTTGCCAAGGTAATTTTGGTCTGGTCCGTGGCGAGTATAAGTGGTCATCATTTGGGAGGAGGTTGGCACGGGTCAATACATCAATAGGTAACAGATATCTGCCAAAATACCTGTGAGGGCCACATGCAAGACCCACACCCATGCCTTATCCATGGGAAACAGGGTTGTGGTTAGTGTCGGTGGCATGAGTGAGAGGTTGTGGGCATACTTGTGGTGTGGCTTGTGAATGGCAGGCAGTAGGGTCCTGCAGAGGTCCACTGGGGCTGTGGATGGTGGCATGGCACCCTGTGCAGCTTCAGGTTGTTGAGGTGGCATGGGGCATCACGAGATGGCGACACAGGGGTGCTGGTGTGCACGCATGCGTCTAGGAGTGTATGGTGGCTGCGTGGTGGCTGTCGGTACAGCCTGGGGCATGGGAGAGCGTAGGAGCATGGGGACGAAGGTGAGGCCACATGGGTACAACTGTGGACATGTGCGGCACTGCGGTATGCATGGGGTGAGTCCAGCTGGGGTCCAGGGGGATGTCGGTACCACCGATATATGTCCCTCGCATGTGTCTGCCGTAGTAGGCCATCACAGAGGGCCGTCCAAGCCTGGATGGCGCCGTTCGGTCATGCGCCACCACTGGGGTGCACAGATGTCGCAGCGCACAGCAGCGCGGCTTACGCGTAGTCCCAGTCCCCAGAGGACATGTTGAGGCCCCTGGTGTGGATGCGGCCCATCTGTGACCTTCAGGTCACTGTGGCTCATGTGGGCGGTGCAGATGTGGTGGCAGCAAGAAGCCACTAGTGTGACATGGAATGTCACACACAGTGACACAGTGACTGCCAGGAATTTGTCTTTCTTCTATCATGTATTCACAAGATTGGATCTTGTAAGCATTTGCAAATGAAAAAACTTAAGGTAGTGGAGATGAGGGTGATGATGTATGATCATGATGAGAGTGAGTGCTTGGCATGTAGATCATACACATCCATGTTCACACCAGTAGGACATACCACAAATGGGAGGTTCAGAAGATGGTACTATACAAGATGTTCGATACCAAAAAAAGGTTGTGGATAGAGCTTACAAAAATTTCAAGATAAGTACCAGCAATGCCAGAGCGTCTTTTCCTCCCAGGCCTAATAATCCTTCAGATATTGCAGAACTCATCCATCAGGCCTGTGAAGCTATGAATCCTTGGGAATTTGAAGAAGTGGGATGTGCAGTGTGTGGGATACTTACCCCAAAGTCCTCAGCCGTAAAAAAAAAGGACCCAAAATTTGATTGGAATATGTTAATTTCAGAACAAGATGTGACAAGAAAGGAATGGTTCAGTCCAAGTGATCCAATTGAGACAATTCCAGGACCTGTCATTGCTGAAAACTTTGAGCATATTTGTCCAAGTTGTAATCAAAGATTAACCAAACGTATTATTCCATTATTGGCCTTAGTGAATGGAAATTGGATGGGCAAAATACCCCCACAATTGCAAAACTTGAGCTTGCTGAAAAATTACTCATAGCTCGTGTACATTCTAACTATTGTGTTACTAGAGTCTCATCTGGAATGCACAAGATGACAGCAAATGCAGTACTGTTTCTTAACCCCACAATGAAGGTATGCAAAATTCTACCACCACATAGAAGTGAGATGGACCAGGTTCTAGCATTTGTATATACAGGTCCCGCAAGACCTACAGAGGAGCTGATGAAACATACTCCCCTGTTAGTAAGACACTCTAAGATAACTGCAGCTCTGGAATGGTTAAAATTAAATCACATAGATTATGAGGATGTGGAAATATCAACTGACAATATTGACTTGTATCCAGATGGCCAACAGCCTTTTGTAATTGAATATCATCAATCAACTATGAACAAAGACCCTGAAACCACTGGTGCAGATGACATGGAAGAGGAAGCTGGAACGTCTGAAGGTGATTGTTTATTTGTTGTGCATGGTCTCATAGAAGAAAATTATCCTATCAATGACCGAAAAAAAATGATTGCACAGGCATTGGCTCACATGGAACAAGGTGGAAAAGCCTTAGCCATTAGCTATGCAGAAACTCCATCTAGCATTTACAATAACCCTCAATTATACCCACAGGTTTTTCCATGGTTGTTTCCATATGGATTGGGGGGGTTACACAATGAAAGAGGTGCAAATACCATTCTGGAGAAAAATCGGAAAAAACATCTCTTGCTTTACCATGACAAACCTTTTCAAGAAGATCCCAGCTTCCCTCTCATAGCATTTAATCATGAACAAATCAAAGGATCAACCACAGGAGGTTTTTTAATGGCTGAGAAGCATAACTTTGACCAGATTTCCAAACAACTTATTGTTATGAACTAGATCTCTTCTCGTTGGATGTCGGAATTATCGGAATATCGGAGTTCGGGATTTGGAGTCAGGATCGGAACATATGGACGTCAGCTTCAACTTATAGGTTGCGCCCTCTTGGATCCTTCATGTCCTGGTATTTCAGAAGGTCAGGGTATTGGGGAAGTCGGAGAAGGTTGGAGGAGTTGGAGAATGGAAAGTCGGATAAGACTTAGAGACAGAAATGAGAAGATATCGAGTCAAGGTAGGTCAATATTCAAACTGAAGAATGAAGTACATGGAGGAGTCGTATATAATGAATTGATATGGTCTGAGCCGGATGTGGACGAAATGTGGAAATCCAAAAAGGAGCGAATATGGGGTCAGGGTAAAAGTAAATATGGACATAAGACTGAACTTCGAAGATGTAGATCTTGATAAGAAATGACTAAATATAGATGGAACGGGGATAAGTAGAATGGGTGGAGTAAATTGGAAATACGAATTGGAATATCAGAGAAAAGCGGAAAGACTGGGAATGAATCTGGGTTCTAACAGTATCTCCTCTTTAAGGCTGAACCCTCAAGGCCTAAGATCAGCATGGGAAGTTTGGTTTGGTGATTAAGCGAGACCCCTAATGTGATATATAAGAGTGACGGATGGGGTAACTTATCAGACTTCTGATCTTCTTATCTCTACTCCCCGCTAAGCTCAATGTCGATGCTGCCGATTATCTCGCTTGAAGATCTTATTTCCGAAGATGATTCAGGGTCAGAAAATGATCTGGAGGCGCAGATTCGCGAGATTTCGGAGTTGCAAAAAGAAGCGACGAAGAAATTGGAGCAAAGACAGTCAGAGCGGAAAAAGGCCAAAAAGGACGAGAGAAAGGCCAAAAAGAAATCAGAGGGAAAATCTCAGGAAAGGAAAAGTGATGTGGTGGATAGAACCATTACTTGTCGGAGGGTGCAAGAATCTGCCATAAATCGGATTGGGCACAAACAGTATTGTTGCGTGGGATGTCGGGTTCAGGACATGTTTTGTTTGCTAATAGCGGAAGGAGGAACAAATGGGACATGCGATGAGTGTGCAAGGATGGAAGGACATGCCGTCAACCAGGAGTGTCAGGATTTGTGGAAGAAGTCGCAAAAGGTGTGGATGTGGGTGAGGGAGGAACAGCAGAATTGCTTTTGAAGGAAATGCGAGAGTTGCGGAAGTCTGTCGATCGTCACGCAAGTTCCATGCGGGTACATTCCAAGGAGACACAGATTCTGACTGGATGGGTGCAAAGAATGGTTCAGCACCAGGAGCGGGAATTGGAAGTGAGGATGGAGGAAATGGAAAGGGATGAAATATGGGAAATTGAATCAGGAAATTGAATTGGGATTGAGTGGAAAAGTGAAGCGGGATTTCTTGGAACAGATGGAAATGTAATTTAGAGAAATGAATGTGGAAAATATAGGAAAAAATCAGAAAAAGGAAAAGGAAAAGTTAAGGCAGAATCGGACCGGGTTTATTGGGATATTTGTTATGAAAGTCTTCAACGATTTCTGAAGTGTTGCCTAATTCCGTAGCGGGAATCCATGAAGTTTCTTCATCAGTAACTTGATAGCCCATCCAGCATACCAAGTATTGTATCTTGCAGCATTGGTGGTTGTCTATCTTGGAATCCAGAATTTCGTTGATTTCGCACTCAGGTTCACCTTCAATAATAACTGGCGGAGGTGGAGGCTGTATTCGGCTTGGAATTTCATTCGGAGTCACAGGCTCTAGCATAGAGACATGGAAGGATGGGTGAACAGCACGCATACTGTCAGGTAAACGGAGAATGAAGGCTTGATTACTGGTACCTGCGGGTGCAATGATTTCAAAAGGTCCGAGGTATTTTTCGGCAAGCTTCTTCAAAGGTTGGGTTGTGTGGAAAAATTCGGCTTTGACAAAGACTTTGTCGCCTACTTTGAAGTCTGGGGCTGGAGAACGTTTCTTATTTATGGGTTCCTTGTATTGGATTTGCGCATCGGAAATTCTCTTTCAGAGTTCCTGGTGGAGTTCATCTAAGTCAACTGTGAAATCTTTTGCACAGGATGAGACAAGATCATGTTCAGGATGTACTGAAATGTCGGGATTGTAACCTTTGTTGGCAAAGAACAGAGAAACTCCTGTTGTCGCATTTGGAGCGTTGTTACAGGCAAATTCTGCGATCGGAAGAAGTTCAGCCCAATTGTCTTGTTGATAGTTACCATAAATGCAGAGATATTGCTCAAGAGTCTGATTTGTTTGTTCGGTTTGTCTGTCACCTTCGGGGTGATAACCGGAAGTGAAGTGGAGATTCATGTCTAGCGCTTTTCCGAGTGTGCGGAAGAAGGAAGACACAAATTTCGAACCTCGATCAGAGGTAACACGAGTCGGAACACCGTGCTTGGAGAAGACATGGAGAATGAAAAGCTGAGCGAGCATCAGAGAAGTGATTGTTGTGACTGTTGGAATGAATGTAGCTTGTTTTGTGAGTCTGTCAATGATAACAAGGATGCTGTCAAAACCTGATGAAAGTGGGAGCAGCTCAATGAAGTCCAAGGATATGGAGTTCCATGGTCTTGGCAGGATTGGTAAGTGCTTCAGGAATCCGTAAGGCCGGTGTTGTTGGGATTTTGATCACATGCATGTTGTACAGGATTTGACATAGGAAATCACAAAGTCGCAGAGTTTCGGCCATGTATATTCACATCGGATATTGCTGAGTGTCTTGTTTTGTCCGAAATGTCCATAGATTTGGTGATCGTGCAGATATTGTAGAACGCGGAGTGGGAGGTCGTTAATGTCGGGAACGTAGATTCGGTTGTCAAGTCGGAGAAGTCCTTGAGGATTGACTGACCATCAGAGTGTCGGAGGATTTGCGGGATAGTCAGAAATTGTGGGATCGGAGGAGATGGATTGTCAGATTTCTTCGTGAAGTTTCTCAAAATCCACGATGGTAACTGCATGGAGAATTGTGATGTTAAGAGATGTGGCTCAGAGAGACGATGACAGCTGTTCGTTAGTAAAAACCAGGCGGAAATTGTGCAAATTAACACTGGCATAGTTGCTACTCCCCTCTTTAGGATAGACATCCCATTGTCTAGTTAAAGAGTTGGGTTTTGTTCTGAGTTTTCCAGGTTGGAATCGGATAATGAGGTTGAATTGGCATAGGTATTCTGACCATCAGACTTGTTGTTGGGTTAAAAGCTTAGTGGTGGTGAAATATTCGAGGTTTTTGTGGTCGGTTACAACATCAATGGTGGAACTGGAACCTTCGATGTAATGCTGCCAAATCTTGAAAGCTTCAAAAATCGTGAGTAATTCCTTGTCGTGAACATCGTAGTTTAATTCTGAGGCAGTGAAAGTCCTAGAATGAAAAGCTACAGGGTGAATTTCACCATCTTCCAGAGAGATGATGGAGGGGATTGCCACTAGGGCGTAGTCCAAAGCATCGGTTTCCACAATGAGTTGGCAATTGGGAATCCAGTGTGTAAGGATCGGAGCGGTGGTGAAGGCTTTCTTAAGTGTTTCAAAGGATTTATGACACCCATCAGAGAAGTTCCATTTTATGGATTTCCAAGTGAGTCGGGTAAGTGGGATTGCGATGTTGGAGTAATTGTGAATGAAGTGTTGGTAAAAGTTCGCAAAACCTAGGAAGGATTGGATGTCTTTTACTTTTTGGGGTTCGGGCCATTCTTGAATTACTTTCATCTTGTCGTCTGCCATTGAAAGTCCTTCGGGGGAGAGCATATATCCGAGGTATTCTACCGTAGTCTTGTGGAAATTGCATTTGTCAGATCTTGCATAAAGTCGGTTCTTTTGGAGATGTCGGAGAACTTCATGGACATGTTCTCCATGTTCTTCCAGGTTGTTGGAATAGACTAAGATGTCGTCCAGATAGATGAGGACCAAAACATCAAGCATGTCACCGAATATATTGTTCACGAATCGCTGAAAAGCAGCTGGTGCGTTAGTGAGACCAAAGGGCATAACACGCCATTCAAAGGAACTGTATCAGGTCCTGAAGGTGGTTTTCCACTCATCGCCCTCTCTAATGCGGACTAGATGGTAAGCATGTCAGAGATTGATTTTGCTGTAAATCCATGCCTTTCCAGGGCTTTCCAGAAGGTCGGAAAGTCAGGGAAGTGGATATCGGTCTTTTTTTCGTGATCTTGTTGAGACCGCAGAAATCAATAGAAAGTTGGAGTCTGCCTAATTTCTTCTTCAAGAATAGTACCAGAGCACCATGTGGAGAAAGTGAAGGGCGGATGAATCCTATGGCTAGTGCCTCATCAATGAATTTTCAGAGTGTTTCTAGCTCAACTGGAGATAGGGAATAAATAGTTCCCAGGGGGGGACTCTCTCCCTCTATCAGGTCAATATTGAGATCGTACGGTCAATGATCGGAGAGGATTTCTGCTTTCTTCTTGCTGAAGATGTCAGAAAACTCGTGATATTCCAATGGAACACTGTCAAGATTGGCTGTCAGATCGGGATTTGGGGAAGTGTCAATGATGGAAGCAGATCTTCCTTTCGGAATTACGCATAACTGAAAGATCTCTTCGTTATCTAGTTTGCAAAGGCAAGCAAATGCAGAAGCAGGGACTAGGTCAATAGGTGAGTCTTGTTTGGATGTTGGAGGGGCATCCACGTGATTGGATTTTGGAATTCTGGAGACTGCTGAGGCAGATTTTGCAGAGAGTGATATCAGAATTTAATCTTGCTGCTGAGGAATGCGGAACAATATACTACCCAATACCCAGTCAATCAACGGATTGTAGTGGGTGAGCCAGTTGTGTCCTAGCACGATGGAGCAGCTATAATCAAGCAGTGTTACATACATAGCAACAACCTGATTTTTGCTGGATGGAAAGCGGATTGGCATATTGATAGTCTGTGTGATTGCAACATTAGAAGTGCCATCAAAAAGCTTTAGCGGAATCTGTGGAATATTGCAGAATTCCAGCGGAAGCTTGGTAGTGAACAATGAGTCTACAAAACAATGGGTGGAACCGGAGTCCACGAGAGCTTGGATATTAGTATTCAAAATAATGTCGGAAGTCAATGGTATGGTAAGAGAATCAGATTTCCAAAGAGCAGAAGTGTTGAGTCGAACCTCAGAAAACACACAGATGGAATCAATGCAGCTCCGGGTCTGTGTGGAGGTGTCAGAGCTGCTTATTATTTTTTTGAATCCATAATGGCTGCAGGTTCGACCTTGGACTCGGGTTTGCTTGGAATCACGGAAGCCACTCAGGCCTTTGATTGAGTGTTAAGGGAGGTTGACCATGGACAATCCTTCACAATATGTCCGGGTTTCCCACAGAACATGCAAAGGTCTTGCTCCATGTGTCACTGTCTCTCCTGCTGGGTTAGTTTTCCATCTTTTCCGAGTATGTTAGAAATATCCAGAGTTTTGCAGAAATTCAACATGGAGGACTGAGGTTTGGCAGAAGAGGTGGAAGCCAAACTGTTGTTGTTGTTGTTCGTCCTCTTCTGTGACTGGTTCGATTGGGATTCTTGCTTGTCTGATTTGCTGCTGTTACCGGAGTAGTTATTGTTGGAAGTGGTGGTGCAATTGACCTCGCCTCGTCATTCCCAATAACAGCTGTTGATGGTTTGCGCGAGTTGTCGGAGTTCCAGAAGCGTGTCAGCTTTTTCCTGGGTTGCAAGAATATCTTTAATACAATCGGGAAGTTTAGTATAAAAACTCCTACAAAGGGCGGTGTTGCCCCAATTGACTCTAGTGGCAAGGCAGTTGAACTCTATGATGAACTTCATAATGTGTTGGTTGTCATGCATTCGGAGATTGTCAAGTTCAGTTTCCACATCGCCAACAGGGTTGTAAGCTCTGAAATTCTCTTGGAGTACCATCGTGAAGTCCGGATAGCTTGTGAGCCAGGGTGGGTCTTGGAAGGTGTCATAGTCTAAGAGTTTGGGCTCAAAAAAATCTAAAGCTGTCCCTTTTAGGAAAGAGATAGTGTAAGTAACTTTCGCTTCATCACTGGAAAAGGTCTGAGGACGGTCACGGAAGTGGAGTTTGCACTGAAGGAGGAAGGGATGGAGCTTTTGGGAATCCGATCTGTCAAAGGTGTTGGGTTCACGGAGTTTGGTTTTTCTGGCTTGACTTTTATCCAGAGTTCCCATGTGCTTGGCTATCTGTTTCAAAGCTTTTAGCATAGCCTTCCCCTCATCTTCTTCCTCGTCATTGTCGTCCTCGTTGTTGTCAATGTTGTTGTCATCACCGGGATCGCCTTCCGGTTCATCGTTTGGAAAGCTGGATCTGGGGTTTGTGTTTCCGGTGAGAGGTAAGGGATCTGGTAGAAGGCATAGTGAATGGATCAAGAGTTTTGGTTCGAATATACTGTTATGAACTAGATCTCTTCTCATCAGATGTCAGAATTATCGGAATGTCGGAGTTCAGGATTTGGAGTTGGCATTGGAACGTACGGATGTCAGCTTCAACTTATAGGTTGCGCCCTCTTGGATCCTTCATGTCCTGGTATTTTGGAAGGTCGGGATATCGGGGAAGTCAGAGAAGGTTGGAGGAGTTGGAGAATGGAAAGTTGGATAAGACTTAGAGACGGAAGTGAGAAGATATCGAGTCAAGGTAGGTCAGGAGTTCAGGGAGTTAGAAATTTTAGATGATGTGACAGCACTCAACCAAAGGAAAACTTGACCCCCATGTATAAGGGCACCGAAGAAATACCATTATTAGAGAATATCAATTATGGAAAGGCATGGAACATGTTCCATCAAATGTACACAGGGCTTTGAGATGGAACAAGGATGACCCTCTTCACTTATTGGAAAAATTAGAAGATGAAACGTGGACAATAATAGACAACAAATTGAAGAAGGCCTCAAATATTACATTACAAGAAAACTCGATGGAGGGCAACTCTGCTAAACAAATATGATTAAATGAACAAAACTATGTAACTGCAAAAGGATCTCAATCATTAACTACACTAAGCAATGATAATGGAAGACTTAATTGCAAAATCTCACCATTGATACTAAATGAAGTTTCTTCCAGTAAAAAGCATAAGAATACAGAGCTTGACTCAAATGTCACTTCCAAAAAGAAAAAATTGTGCCATGCAGAAAACAGTTGCAATATCATCATGAATAATAAATTGTCAGGTGTGAAATGGGATGGTATCTGGTGGTCTTGCCCTTATGATTCTACAATAGTCATACTTCATAACATGTGGAAAGACCATAAGGTGGACTTTCATAGTCATTTAATGGGTACCCCCTATTTAAACCAAATTTTACAAGGTTTTATTAATATTGACAATGAGATAAATACACTTGAAGATGTCCACAATGAATTACACTTACGTCTCCATCAAAGTCATGAAAATTTATTTCCACAAGGTCAGATAGGAGCAGAAATTCATGCCGTGTGTGAGATGCTATTTACTCGACTACAGGGCCTGGCCCAAACAACTTGGGTATGCACAACCTGTCAAGTAACTTATCACATTCAAGACCAAAATCAAATGGTACAAGATGTTCACCGCCAAACTGCATTAAAATTAAAAAAGATTTACAAAGAGTCCAATGTTCAGTCACTTGCAGATAACCTAAGATATGCTTTATTTGCTCAATTAAATAATAAATGTGACATTTGTCATGAATATATAAGATTATGAACAGATTTCCAGGTTGCACCAAGCATATATGTGGTTGATATTGCTCAATTTCAAGGTAAGATTAATATAGAAAGTTATATTGAATTAATAACTACTGACAATACCAAACATAAAATGAGTCTATGTGGGATAATATATCATGGAGGATATCATTTTACTTCACAAATCATTGATAAGACTGGTAATATATGGACCCATGATGGTATGAAGTTTGACGGACAATGTAAGATGACAGGCAAAATCAGTCCAGAAGAATTAGGTTTTTTAGACTTCAGAAAGGCTTGTATTGCAGTATATAGTAGTAATAAATAAATATAACATGGCACTGCTTCTCAGTAAAACAATAATATAAAAGAATAATGACCTGGTGTAAGTTAAATCAAGGGAATCGTCAATTGCCATGCGCATGCACCGGCCCGCAGCTCACTAGTTCATGTGTGTTTGCATTAGACATATCCTAAATACTTGTACATAATTAAAAATGTTGGTAGCTGATGTTTTCGAACCTCTGAAAGCCCACCTGCACTTGAACTTCAACTAGCCGGCCCAACTCAGTGTACTTCACCCTCCGCCTATTCGGAGTTTTTGTACTAATACCTAGTGTATTCTCACGCGGTTCTATACACTCAAGCCCGAATACTAATCCCCAAAACGCGGTGAATGTAATACCTAATCCGAAATATGCAGCTACAGTCTGATTCAAATACTAGCTTTCATTGTTACCGTATTTTCCGCTACAATCCTATCGAATCCGATGAATCCGATCGGGAGCAGCCCTTAGCAGATGGGATCCGACGTCCCCTGGTTTTCAATCTGCTATAGTCCGGATCTCATGTACAGAGCGGACGAGAACGGACATTTTTGGTCGGTCCGATTTGGCCCGCTGGAGCTATTTTAGTTTTTTTGAGTTTTGTCAAGCTACACCACTAATTATTAGTAATTACTATTACTAATTTGTAAGTTGTTCGTATCGCTTACGGTGAGGAGGTTCTCAGAATGTTTTTTTAAGGTCACAGGTACAGGCAAGAAGGGCGCAGCGAAACAGCGATAGCATCCAAACTCACAAAAAGATTGAAATGTCACTCTAGTTGGCTGGCTAGGCCCTCGCAGCGGCCAGCGTGCTGTACAGACTCCTTGCCTCCTCGAACCTTGAGAACTGCAGCGCAAAACTCATGATCTCCGTCGTATCGGCTTCCGAGACAGGAGAAACAAAGCCGTGCTTGAGTAATGATGAATAAAACCTACACAGCTGAAAGCGAAGTCGGAATGGGGGCAAGTTAGCATATCAGAATGACGGCGTACACTTGATGTGGCAACGGCCACACGATCGTCATGCAGGTTGCCCTTCTTCTCCTCCTGCTCAATCCATCGTACACTTCCGCTTACAAACCCACCAAGCACCTCTGTCCTGATCAATTTCGCAGCCTCGAATTCCGGTGACCCTTCTGGCTGGGATGACGACACAGCGGTGGGGCGAAGAAGTTTGGCGATCAGGTTAAATGACTGCATTGTTGGCGGAAGGCTCCTTAAGGCGTAAAGGTAACTTTCTTTTGCTTCACGCCCTCCGAAAGTAGACACTTCTTTCGGAGCGGATGCATATGAGGTTGCCCCATAAGAGTCAACAAAATTAACCACAGCTTGTACGGCGTCCATGGCGGCTATGGCGTCGCTTGGGATGCTTGTTTCGTGGGGCCCGCGGCTCAACCAAGATACGTCCGCTTGGTTCACACCATTGAGAACGCGTTCAATGTTTGCCGCATCTTCGTCTTTTCTGTTGAGAAGATGAACAAGAAGTTTTGTGGCGACATCTGGATTCTTCGCAACAAGGGATGGAAGATCCTCTGGCCGCAAGAGTGAGAGAGGCTCGGCTAACATCTGTAGGTGAGGCTGTAGTGTCTGAGGGATGTGAGAAAGGTCGGAAACAGATAATGAACCAAAATAGACTTACCCGCTGTTCAGATAGAGTCAGTACACGCTCCCGGGCGTTGAGGAGTAGAACAACCGCGCGGCATAGTGCATCTTGCTTCTTTTCATTAATCTGGTCTTCTAAGGGACGCTCGTATTCTGTACTGCCTGCTGGAATAAATGGCGAGGAGTCATTAGGGCGTGCTTTAAGTTGCTTGTATCCAGCAGTTGATGACAATGACGATGGTAAGATCGAAAACGTATGATGTGACGAAACGAGAGTGGCGTCATTCTTGAGGTCTGAGCCAACTGCAAGAGGTGAATTAGAAGTTAAGGGATTTTGAGAAGATGGCTGTAGGAACAGTTGAGACCGGGACGCGCAATGCGGCGACGGCGTGGTCGTGATGTCATCTGTGTCCTGGGGCCGAGGCCAAGTCGAGTCAGAGGATCGCGTGGCTAGTCTGAACGATGCCATGTTAGTCCGACCTGCGGGCATTTGCGGTTCCACGATTCCCCCGACGCTCAACTTGGTGAGTTGCTCGAGAAGGTCCGCAGGCTCGCCTGTGCTTTGATCATTACCATTCGTCTGCTCAGTTTTAGGCTGGCCGATGGCTCCAAAGTCTCTTTTGTTTTTTGTCTCCTCTCCAGAGTTTCGCAAGGGTAGCGCGGAGAACGGTATCATGTCCTCATTTTCAGTCGTCGCGTGCGGCTGAACCTTTTCTGGCGCGTCGTGTATGACAGTCGCGGGAAATATCAACCGTCCATTCCCGACAATATGTGACCACCGCGATCCTGCAGCCTCATTTTCAGCGGAGATACTGCTCTTTGGCACAGAAGCTGAAGGCCTCCCGGAACCGATGATCCCCGGGTATTGGGTCGGTGGTGAAGGACTCGAGTCGCTTTGCATTCGCAGTTGATGTGAGAAAAGGAGCTTATGCGACGGTTGTGCGATGCCATTTAGCTGCACCTGCACTTCTTGTGGTAGTCTTTCATCTATATTCGCCGTCTGACTTGACGCACCTCCTCTGGTAGAAGCCGTCCTGGGTGTCGAAGAAGGAGCAAGAGCCGCGGTGGTATGATTTGATGGTATATTGGGTGTGGGTCTCGGTATGGGTCTTAGTCGGTGGGAAGGGGAGGAATGAGCATTTGTCGAGGTTGCGTCATAGTTAGCAGAATGATGACTCTGGGGGGGTTGTGGTGTGTTTGTTTGCGCTGATGTACCGAGTCTGTTAAGTGTTGCAAGTGGCGATTGACATTCAGCCCAACGTGGTTCTTTGGCGCGGATGTTATAGTTCGGGCTTGGACAGTACTCGGGGCCTGAAACACTACCCTGCGAGTGTGGTTGTTCATACAAGGCTCGCAACAAATGTTGACGCTGATCCTCCGTAGTGGCACGCTGATCATGGGACAATCCAGCAGTGCTACGTAGGAAGTCAAACCTTACTGCATGTGTTGAAACAGATGAGACAGTAGAATAAGTGCGTTCATGAGCGGTCCCAGGCATAGTTAAGGTTTGATACTTGAATTGAGCTCCAAGTATCTGATTTGATCTAGGGTCATCTTGCATCAAACCATACGTTTCAGTTTGTTCGTGCGCTGTGGCGCTTGAAAGAAACGAGCCACGATGATATGAAGATATATCGTCGAAAAAGGAGAAAGTTGGGCTTAACGGCGTGACGTTTCGTGCAGGACGCGAAGAGGCGTGCGTTGATGGTAAACCCGACGATGGATATGTTGTTTGAGAGAGAGTTGTGGGATCTCCGAGAGATCGACTTGGTGGTCTGATAGAGTTTGGGAGACTAGTGAATTCTGTGCGTCGCGGACATGAGCTACTACTGCGTATGTTGTCAAACCCCGAGCCAGCATGAGCCATCAAGCGTGCGGGTCTGAGGTGCTCCGGGATGGTGATACGAGATAAAATTTCAGGAGAGTAGGTAGCAAGCTGTTTTGAATGGCGTGATATTTTTACGCTCATAGCTTTCAAATTAAACTCACATCGTCAACCTCTCTGGTCAGAATCTTCCAAAGTACCCAGACAAGCTGCTCGTTCTCAGCTTGCATCCGGCCACCTTCGTTTAGCAAGCGAGACGATCCGACAATTGGAGATTGTTTGGCACTCGACGTTGCAATTGCGAGATTCCGTTCAGACTCAAAAATGTCGAGGAGATGGTCGTGAAATGGGCTTGGGCTGTCATGAGAATCGTACAGTGCGTTAAGAACATATGCAGCGAGAATGCGTTGGGGTATCTGTCGAAATGATATTATTGATAGAGCAAGATCTGAGGTGCACAGTTCCACACCTGAATGTTTTGGTTTTGTAAAGCCGGAATGAAGCCATCGATGGCAAGAGAAAATCGGTCATCTTCAGAAGTGAGTAAGGACAAAAAAGCGCGCGCTCCATTTGAGCAAGGGAGAGTGGAAACCTGTGAGAGTAAGTTATAGAGAGCAAGTAGACCCGACATATCATTCATCGTCGAAGACCTCAGGTGGCGACCTGACATTTTGATTCCGCGATGTCAACAGAACCAACGCGTCCCAGTCGAGGACGAGGCCGTGGACGAGGCGGTCTAGGCAAATACTTGCGTGCTCGTGGACGAAGAGGTACGGGTCTCCCTGCCGAATTCGGGAAGAGGCTTGTATTGGAATCGGAAGAGCAGAACGATGAGAGCGGGAGTGAAGACAATGACGAGGAACATGCTGCTGGCAACAAGTACGCCAGGCGACAACTTGGGACGAACGCAGATCGATATGAGGAGCCAGAAGTAGATCCTCACGGTGAGTGTTGTTATATCGAACAATCTCATTCTGACGCATTACTCAGAGGAACAAGAGCCAGAGCCGGAGGTCGACCTAACAATTTTTCTGGCCAAGCAGCGTCTCACTGATCAAGAAAGTCGAAAGCCTTACGTCGAAATAGGTATCGATGATGGTATCGATCACTCGCTCTCCAACTTCCATTTTACCTCATCCTCCGCCCCAAACCCGCGTAAGAATAAGACTGAGATCATCGAATGGGATGCTTCCATGGATGAACTGAAGCGAGAGAAGAACGCAGCTGAAGCGGCTTGGGGCGCGTTTACAGAACGACTCCTTTTTCTAATTAACTCACTTCATCGTAGATCTCAAGTCTCGTTTTCGGAAGCATCAACCACGCCTAGCTTTTTCTAGCACGAAATTGTCCCCATGCCGCGACACTCGTAAATATACAATTTACCCCTGGAAGTCATTGCTAATATTTTTCATGATGCTTTTTTCTAGGACCTCCTTCCAAGATCGAAGACTCGCGTCACGCCTTCAAGACCCCTAGCCACGATACAAATACTCGGCCGAACGACAGCGATACCAACAAGGCAGACTTGGAAGATTTTCTGGATGATCTGTTGTCCTGAATTTGTTAATTAAAGAACATGCTTATAAAATCAGATGCTTTGCTTATACTTTCTATGCAAATACTAGATGAGTAACCTGTGCTTTGCATGGCACCCCATTTGGATTTTGGTGGATTTTTGCATAGTGAAAATTATATTCTTACACAGCTACATGGCCTTGCTAAAGCTGAGCATTTTTTCTACATAAGTAAAATCACGTTCTACACCACTGGCTAAGTTTTTGGTCAAGCCAATGTTCTGGTGAGACATTGGCCGACTAGATGAGGAATCTATTTAGATTTTGTAGGCACATGGTTTAAAAAATATATACTTATATCTCTCATCCCAACACTTGGGTGGCCACTCTACCTGAGCTTTGTCAAATATCTTGCCAATAGTTATACCTTAATGTCAGATCTTGAGCCCATTGAGGTCAGCCGAACACTGACTGGAAGTGTGACCAACCATCCTGAATCTATGTTATGTCAAGCCCTGAGTGACGTTGATCAAATATGTACATGTTAAGCCTTAATTAAAGTATATACACAAACATTGAGTGGGCCTTCACAGTCTTAAACTTGCCTTCCCCCACCACCACAACCACCATGATTAACTCCAAAGTTTCCTCAGCCTCTGCCCTTCATTTGAAGCTGCCTGACTGTAGGGCACCGCATGAGTACGTACCCATACTCGCGGTTACCTGAATTGCGAGTATTATTCAGCCTCAGGGTCATACCCATACTCATAGATTTTCTACACACACTGAACTCGTACCCTCAAGTATGCAGACCTGCAGATACGAGTACGGTTACAAGTATGGCACCCATATCTGTGAGTACTACTGATATACTTGCAGGTATTTACAAGTACAAGTTCCTACACACTCATGAATACTACGTGCGGGTATGAGTCCCTATGGACTACTTATGGATATAGACAAGTATGGGTGTGCCTGCGAGTACCTTCCAATTCAAGTACAACCACGACACCTTCATGAACTCTCAAGTACAAGTCCCTGCCACACAGGTGCACCCATGAGTACTTACAGATACAAGTATAACCGTCAAACCTTCATGGACTCACAAGTACAAGTCCCTGCCACCACTGTGTCCACAAGTGGGATCGATCGCATGACCTAGTGGTCAAAATAATAATCATAAACTCACCTACCAACTGCACTAAGGTGGATATAACTGTGGCTGAAGATTGGTGATACATAGATTGGATATAACCCACCCAAGGTGATACTAAAACAAAACAAACTGATTGTTAATCTTGCTACTGCGCTATATCATATTAATTTGTAGGCTTTCTATTTATCAAATGGGTTCATCTATGCTCTATTAATTAGCTGTAAATTGTGTGTCTCCTGAGAGTCAACCAGTCCTGGAAAGCTTTCAAGTAATATCCGGAGTGCCTGGTTGCAATCTCCTGCTCCAACAATTCCAACTCACGCGTCAGGAGATGTGTCAGATCATAATTCTGCTGAAAAACGAGTGTACTAGCATCCTGGAGACCAGGGGCTGAATGCCGTAACTTGTATGCAGTCATGCAAAATGTCTGCACTTGATGCAGATGGTCAGTGGATTCAGTAAACATGATTCTGAGAATTTTGGCATGTTCAATGACTGGTTCTGGGATCCCAGATGATGGCAGTGATGAAAGAGGTTGGTTTGAGTTGTCATAGACAGATGTCCCTTCTGATACTGAACAACAAATGATTGGATTTCACAGGACTAAAAGACAGGAAAAATAGTAGGGATCTAGCTATGCCTCTGAAACCTCTGTGGCATCCACCTGCATGTCTTCGTGGGTGCTAGAGGCCACGCCACTCTCAAAGTCAGAGATGACCGTCAAGGCTGTGATCTGGCCTGGCTTCCTTGATGACTTGTCTTTGCAGATAGCAACCAACTCTTCAGTAGGCACAATACCCTCATGAGACACCCAATCACCCCAGACAATGGCTGCACAGGTGCATTCATCGGAAAGTCCATTCCGGAGGTAACTCACAGTCAAACAACCTCTTTTGAATCCTCGCTCAGTGTCAACAGATGTGGCTGCCTAGATATCAGTACATGGGAGGTTGGGATAGGAGCTGGGGCTTACTGGGTATTGACAGAATATCACATGCCATGGTGGTGAACTCTGGGCCAAAGATATCCACATGTTGGTGGAACTATACCAAGGGATCAATGGAATATGAGAGGGGAGGCTCATGAAGGAACTTGTCGCATGGATCCATGACAGGGTCCTGATGCAGTCCAACTGAACTGTTGTTCAACCCAAATAGGGCAAGAGCCTGCTCATGACCTGGGGCCTTAGGTTTTGGTGCTGGAACTGGCCTGCAAGTGGGTTTCTTGTGCATGGTGGGACCAAAGTCGTCATCACTGTCATCGCAGCCTACAGCAGTGGCAGGAGGATCAGGGTTGTACCACTTGTTCCACAAGCGATGGAGGATCTTGATGCTCCTGTAATAGTGTCAACATGAGCCCAAGAACAGGGGTGAAGAACTACTTAATCTGTGGTTAGTGACTTGCAGGCACCATAGAGCTTGTTCTCACTTACGCAGGGAGAGTTGGTATAACTCTGACTGATCAGTCTTGGAATAATACTTGTTGAGCACAGTATGGCCTCAGAATGCAGCATGGCAAATGGACAGGTGGAGGTCCTCATTGGCGATGAGAGAGTTGGGAGCATGGAAGATGTTGTCAATCAGCAGAATGACCTCATGCAACATTGGGACATTAGACCGGGAGATGTGTTTGGTGATTTCAAGGAGTCCCTGCAATAACTCAATCAATATTGATGGCAGCTGTGTGATGCTGGTGCATACCTGCAGCACTGGGAGCAGATCTCTGGCAATCTGCCACCCCTTCTTGGAAAGCCGTAATTTGGTCACTTTATTGGCATGTTTGTCTGTGATGTCATTGATAGCCTTGTAAACCTTGATGGCGACAGAAAGCAACTCGGCCGTGGAATTCCACCTGGTAGAAACATCCCGTGGCAGCTCCTGATGTTCAAGGTCAGCATCCACAAGCGCTTTCTTGTAAGCCTCAAGCGACTCCCTGGGCGTATTCAACTTGATTGTGAGTTTATGAAGCTGTGGCCCAGTTGAAATTCAGTTTCCATAAACCTATAATGAATGTCACTATACCTTTGTGATCATATAATGACCCTCATTGAGATCGGTGTCCTCCAAAGAAAAGTCCTTCAAGGACAAGCTCACAACATCCTCCAGCACTTCATGCTCCATTTCAAACTGTCCCGGATCAACATCCTCCTCCTCATCATCATCACTGCCAATCTGTGTATCCACATCCAACTCCACATCCAACTCCACATCTGACTTGTCAGCAGCAACACCTACTGCCGATGACGCCACACCCTTGCCCTTGCTCTTCATCTTCTCGGTTGCCTTGTGCTCGTTAGCCTCCTTCCCCTTGCCCTTACCATCACAGTTGGCATAAAAAAACTGAGAGGATGGTCTGGCAGATGAGGTTTATGATGTGGGCAAAGCAGCGGACACATGTTTTCCGGCCCCCTGAATGTCGGAATCAGAGTCTGAAGATGATTGACCATGGTATCATTATTGGATGCATTGTCAAGGATGACACCCAACAGCTGTAGAGTTGTCAGTATAAGTATGAATGAGAACACAAACCTGTGGTCACGTACCTTTTCTGAAATACCAAAGTGGGTGAGGCACTTATGGACTGCAATAGCGAGGTCAGTCCCTTTGTGGGACGATAACATCCTGCACCAGCACCAAAAAATGGTTAGAATATCTGGGCAAGACTTTATGCCACAGAATTGAGAACGCACCGAATGAACTCCAAGATGAACTTCTCCATTTTACCCTCCTTATAGAAATGGAGGGTTGCCCCTAGGAATGACATCTTGTGGGGAGATGTCCATCCGTCTAAGCCCAAATGAATACTCCCTGGGATTGCTTGCAAATACACCTTGAGCATGGCCTTGGTCACATCATAGAACAAAGCAAGGTCACGGGCTAATGTATCAGCACTTGGCAGGGACTTTTCAATGTCCCCATTGAAAAGTGCAAGAATTTTGCCTGCAAGGTTTTCTCAGCTTGGGCATATGCAATGCAAATCAAATTACTTATGAAACTCTGGGTCCTCCACAATAGCAAAGGGATGATGATGCTGTGCAATCCATTTCACTAAGAGAAAATGCAGGTGTTTGGGTGTATATGTAGTTGCAAATGCATAGCATGTGATGCCAGGCTCCAGTGACTTTGGAGGTGGAGAGCAGGCATTGGTGTGTTTCGCAGGTTGCTGGTCCCTGCATCTTCGTGGCCTGGTGTGACCCAGTTCTTGGATTGCATAGTTGTTTTGCTTGAAATAAACATATTAGTCAACAAATACACCAGGATCGAAGTGATAAGGACAACTTACGAAACCTTTTTGCATATGAAACGGTATGATACCTTAACATTTTCACGGATGATTGTCGGTGGCAAGTGGTAATGTGAATAAGTCTTGGATAAATCCCAGGCAGCCATTTGAATTTCTATCCAAAGATATCAGCTGAAAGATACAATAATGAAGAAGAACACGTACCAAGGATTTCTTCATTGCTCTTCAGACTCAAGTCGTCATGAAGCCATTTGTCTTTGAAGCCTTTCCCAATCGCAGCGGCTGCAGCTTTGCGTACCTTTGCTGAGTGGGTTCCCAAAGCGTCTGCATCATCTTCATCCTCGGATGGGGCCTCTGTCCCTGTGGCTGCATCTGTCATGACAATGTCAGCAGGGGCACATCGCTTGCCACAGCGCGTTTAGTTTGCATTTTGGCCTTATCTTGGAGAGACTGAGGTGGTGGCTTGCTGCTGCTACTGCTAACTTTGCAGGTTGAAGGGCCAGCCATTTGGTGGAGTGAGTGCAGAAATTGATAGTGGTGAGGAGTGGCTGGAGCCCCCGAGAAAGAGACCATGAGGGCATGAGATCCCCAGGGGATACAAACATGTAAAGGTTGTGGGTTGGACATCATTGCTGCTCTTGAGAGGTGCTGGTGGGCTGAAACTGTGACTGGTGCTGAGGGTGGCAACCACTGGCAACCCATCAACAAGCGACATATACTCGCAGGTCTCTTCAGACTTGCGAGCATGTTAAGACTCACAGTACTGACATACCTGTGAGTACCTGAGTAACCACAATTACTCCAGGTACTCACAGGTATTTCACCAATGCTAGAGTTCATACTCGTACTCGTGTTTGGTTCATATTCGCGGTTTTTAGGGGTCAAAAACACGTACTCGTGGGAAAACCCGCAAGTATGAGCACGAGTATAACCGTGGATTTCCTGAACTCATGCAGTGCCCTAATGCCATTGCATGGAATTTTGAGGACACTGACTTGGAGATCTTTTGTGATTCAACTTTATCTCACATGGCCTTCTATTGCCCGGCTTGTCATTCTGCCCTTTTCTCCTCCACACCAGCCTCAGCTCCTCGCACATCCATTTTCTTTTTTGAAGCCTTGACAGTTGTTTTCGCTCTAGCTTGGGCTGCACAGCTCAAGCATCCCCCATGCAAACTTCTAATACATTCGGACTCCTTGAACACCATTGAGATGTTTCATTCACTCAAAGCTCAGGATGGCTACAACGACTTACTTCTTTTTGCTGTTCATCTTCTACTTTTATCACACATTTCTTTGCGTGTGACTCATATTTCTGGTTCTGCAAACACCATTACCGATGCGCTGTCATGCATGCTCTTTGAGGTCGCACTTTCCTTACATCCCAACCTAGCTATCAGGTTTTTTGAACCCCCTTGGGATGTGCTGGGGGTAGTTGAGTTATGATGCATGCTGCATCTAAGTCCAGGCAACCTGCTCATGTTGCTTGGACAACACCTCCTTCAGGAGCATGCAATCACGTTAGGTCATAGCATTGACCTCTCAACTACCCACACCTATAATTCACACTTACAGTCTTACCTCACCTTCATCAAGCTCCATGATTTTCCTGTTGAACCATCCATTGACATCCTTAGCTTCTATGTGGTCTATATGTGCCACCACATTAAACCACAATCTGTCTCTTTTTATCTCTCTGGCATTTCTAACTCCCTTGAACATTTTTTCCCTAATGTTTGTGAATTGTGACGCAGCACCCTTGTCATTCGCTCCTTGAATGGCATGAAAAAGCTGCATGGTGCCCACCCCCCCATTTGGAAATGACCACTCTCTGAAGCAGACCTCTCCTCCCTCCTTCACCACTTTTCCTCTTCATCCTATGACAACCACCTTTTCATCGCTATGTTGCTTACAGGTTTCCATGCCCTGTTGTGCACTGGCAAGTTCACCCAACCAGATCAATCATTGAACCGGGATTTCTGCAAGGTTACCTTGCGGCATACTCTATCCCTGCTCGATGACCACTTTTCTTTCCTCCTTCCATACCACAAAGCAGATTGCCTTTTCCAAGGGAACCTTATTCTCATACACGCATGTCTCTCTCCACATGAACTCTGTCCCCTCACTGCTATGTGTGCTTACACTGTTAAGCGCAATGCTTTATTCGCCTTCCACCCTGAGCTTTGGTTGACATCGGAGGGACTCATGCCAACATATTCCTGGTTTGTGAGGCACTTACACCCTGTTTTTGGCAGCAATGTCAGCGGTCATTCAATACAGTCTGGGGGTGCTATGGCTCTTGCCCTAGCCAGTGTACCAGACTCCATTATCCAAGCTACAGGCAGGTGGTCATCTGAGACTTTTTGTATTTACGTTTGGAAGCATCCAGTGTTGTTGCAGACTTTGCTCCATGGGTGCCCCTTCGCTTCTAGGGTTTAATTGTTGCTTCTCCATCCTTTTCTTCACCACCACCACCCTTCCCCACTCCTATCATTCAGGTCCTTTAGAGTGCCACTCCTCTCACAAGTGTGCCCCCACAGACTTGACACATCTCTAGCATCGTATACCCATCCGTCTTTAGCCTCAAAGGGGAGATTCGTCTGAGTTTAGATAAGGGACATTCTACACCCAGTGAATCTCCCTCGTCTGAGCTCCTTTTTCTGCTTCATCCTTTTGCTCGCTGTCTTGCCCCATGCTCACTAGTATGTCGCATTCTGAGCCGCTTTTGACCTCCGGACTGAACTGTTCTTATGTCTCAGTTTTTGGCAGCTTGAGTCCCAGTAGCAGTGTAGTGTCCCCTGGAGCTACGGTCACTGTTCCCCAGGTGGGACCCTCAATCTGCTTTTAATCTGGAGGTCTCGCTCATGCACACTTTAGCTGCTGCTTCACTTCCCTGACCTCACAGGTCCATTCCTATTTGTTCTTGAGCCACTGCTCCAGTGCACTGACTTGCTTGCAGCTTTTCATCTTCCCACCCTCCTCTCCCTGTTCTTTTGTTGTTCTGCAAATATGTATTACCACGTGGGGAGATTTGACCTATCTAACCAGCCAGGCTGACCACCCAGGTTGCACTGTCTAACTCGGTATCATTATGTGGGAACCCCAGGTGCTAAAGCGAGCATGAGTGAGACCTCCAGATCAAAAGCAGATTGAGGGTCCCACCTGGGGAACAGTGACCGTAGCTCCAGGGGACACTACACTGTAACTGCTACCAGGACTCAAGCCACTGAAAACTGAGACATAAGAACAGTTCAGTCTGGAGGTCAAACACAGCTCAGAATGCGACATACTAGCGAGCATGGGGCAAGACGGTGAGCAAAAGGATGAAGCAGAAAAAGGAGCTCAGGTGAGGGGAGGAGTGACATGTTAAGTAGGATGTGGGATGGAACTTTGGATTCCATTTTAGTGGGATGCAACCGAACAGTAGCATTGCGTTGGCGAACTAAAAATAACTAAAAAGTGTGATCCTGATGAACTGAAGTTAGAAGTCAATGCGGGGGGGTTTCAGTTGGCGAGGTTCACAACACAGTGCAAGTAGCTTTATTGAGATAAAACACTAGAATTATTACTGTCAATTCCGATAGTCTCCTCCCTCCATCAGTTTCATGACTGAAGGATCTGCAAAAAATTCCACCAACTCATTAAAGTGTGATTCCTTGAAGGCCGCAAGGGTGTCAAGAGTGGTAGCTGAGGATGAAGCAATGGCAATTGGTGAGTGGTGCAGCTGCTTGTGTACATCAAATGAAGTCTCAGTGAATGTAGGGTGAAGGGGGCATGAAATGGCATCCTGAGGAATATGGTGGCCATCATCGAGAGGTGGGTCAGACAATGATACATTGTCTACAACATTGGGTTTGATGGAAAGATTCCTAATACCAGCACTTGGAGCTGGTACGTCTAGACGAAGTTAACTTGTAGTACATGTATTAACCAAAAATAATAAATGAACACACCATTTTCTTTGTTGTTGGCTGATGCTGTGAACTCCAGCGGTTTCACTATGGGGCGGGTACCCTTGAGCTGTACATTCTTCAACTCACCAGATCGTACCTCAGACATCTCCTGTGTAATTCTCTTGTGATGGTCATCCCAAGCATTATGCTTCTCTTTAGCCTCATGTCTCTCATGCTCCAGTTTTTCAATCTCTTCATGGGCTTCTACAGAACGTTATGTAGGATGCACGGTATGCAACTCCTTCAACTGAGTGTCAATCTCCTTTTGACGCTGCAAGGAGGCCTTCTTGATGGCAGCACCCTCATGCTGCTCCACATCCAGTGAAAGGTAGCACTCAACAAGGGTGGCCACTGCATTACGGCCCCAAGCCTTACATTGTACTGAACATTGTTCACACTCAAAAATCCCATTTCATATGTTTGCCAGATTCCCTGTCTCTTTGCAATTGGCCAGTTCTGCAGCAATCTGATTATCACGAGCACAAGAGCTAAGAAATAGTTAGATACTTGAAATGTATATGGTGGAAACACAAATGCAATTACAGCAGTAAGTGCACTCGCACCGATCTGGGTGTCAGCATTCCAGCCAGCATGGGCACTTTCAACAAGATTGCTGTGGTTAGGTGTGATCTTCCAGCTGTCCTTGGGAATCTTAAACAAGAATGCATTCACACTCGGGAGATACCATGGATGCATAATCTTGTTTTGATACCAATCTACAAACTCTTAGCACTGGTCATGTGAAATAATTGCATCCCCACCCACCTTTCACGGCCTTGTATGGACTAGCAATGCACTGCCAATGCCACTCTGCAATCTCATGGTGGGATTTCAAGCCCATAAAGCTCTTGAGGTGTTCAATTTCTTCATGTGGAACATCCTTGCTAAGGCCCTCCACATTCCTAAGTTTCACCTTAGAGCCTAATTCATAATGACTCTGGACAGAAAGCTGCACCAAACAAAGTGTGTGCAACAAGTCATGATGAGATATAAAATAATCTCCAGGGGGTCAGTAATATGGATCCCACTGATTGTAGGAACATTCAACATGAGTAAAACATCCCCAAGACCTTGGATTTGTGCTGGCTCTGCATCCACAATAATGCACCAGAGTGCACCATCTTTGTGAATCACTAGGATCTTTAACTCTTTCCCTGTAACATTCTTCACTACATCCAAGAATTCCTACCAAAGCAACCGAAAAGCTTCACAGGTAGAACTATTGGAATAAATGGAGGCAAAAATAAGACCTGCATACACATTGAAGGTTTCATTGATTCAATGAACTTGAGAACAATGAGTTAACTTACACTTGCCCAAGGTCTCAAGGAAGCCAGCAACCTCCCATGTGTTAGTGGAACCCTGCACCTGTTCAAGTGTTGTCGATGGCTAAATAAGGTACATTATGGATGTATTTCCCAATGGCTGGGTGCATGGTGACAGCAACATGCACCTGGCCTCGAAAGACCACAGAATGAATATAACATTTTTCAGGGGGGAGGGATGCATCACGAATGCATTCTAACTGTAATCCTGTGTTGTATGAGGATGTGGCTATCATATCATCTGACACAGAACACATACCTTCCCACCCAAAGCCTTTTGGATAGTCACGTTCATGAATCTCCTTGATGGCATCTTGAAGCCACTGAGAATTTACAAATCCTGGACAAGACTCACCAAGAGCGGTGCCATTGAGAGCTGCATATGTGGATGGTGCTGTGCGCAGAGATTAAAAAGAGGCATAATGACAAACAAATAGATAACCTAGGCTGAGTTTCTTAACTGACAAAGGCACCGGACCTGCAACATTCATGACTTTCTCTAGAAGAACACACTGGTCTGGGGTTGCTTTGTCCATAAGATGCATAGGGTGGTTGTGGGGCTTGCAAAAAATAAGTACCACCTTATGAATTGTCGGATCGACAGGCACGAAGACAGTCAGCCAGGTGGGACATTTGCGCTCCTTGTTGATCTTTGCACGGACAATCTTGCCATCAATCACATGGGTAAAGTCTGCATGGGAACCATAGACCACGTATATACATTTTGAGTGAGGACCATAACAACAGAGTGTGGAAATGGCATCACATACGACAGTACTTTTTGTTGCCAACACGAGGATGTACATTGAATGTGCACATAGGGTTGACAGTCACAGGCTCCCTGAGATGCCCTGTTTCCATTGCGAGCTTCAACTCACTCTCATCCACATTTGCCGGGATCGACACATAGATGATTGAGTCCATCTTCTCCATGTTTCCATTGTGAGCATCCAATGAAATACATCTGACCCTCCTTGGAAATACCCTTTGAGCCGGTAAGGTAGGACATAAGTAACGATAAACGAGCAGGCTCGCAGCTCAGGCACATACCTTCTTTCGTATTTTCATCACTGGCCCACCAGCACAACCTTTTAACTTGCATGTCATGCCCATGACAATATTAAAAAATCTATTACAATGTTAGTCGCATTGCCATCTACAAGGAGATACAATAATATCTCACCGTGCCACAATTGCATTCACATCCTCGGCTTCTTTTTGGTTCTGCACTTTTGCGGCATCCCAAATAGTTCGGCGCTCATTTTCGTCGGGTTCAAACCTCTCACAATCCCTAATAAGGTTTGCATCGAAAAGCTCACAAGTGTTAATCCCATTGCATGTCAAAGCAACGGTACGACACCGGACAGGTGCATCACCAAGGGCGTTTTGAACCCATGTGTCGCCCCGTTTCGATCCAGAGGACCCTGCCCATGACTCATGATCCTGGCTGCATCATAAGCTATGGTTAACCTAAATAAAGATCACAAACCTCCACGCGTATTAAGGAATCAATTGTGCGTGTCGTTCCATCTGGCTTGCATAGCTTATCAGGATCCTCAGAGAGATCCAACAAGTAAGTGGTGTTGTCCCGGGGAACTGCCCACACCTTCGGAATTGTCGTCAGACGTTCTATCTTAGCTACGGTTTTCTTGGTGGTGAGCCGAATCCCTTTGTCTGCACATGCTCGTTTGTGACTTGGACCATCTTCGAAATCAGAACTACTGAGAGTTATTGCCTTGCGCTTCTTGCATGGACGTGTTAGCTCAGGAGGATCCGAGCTAATAATAATGGGGGAATCCGGATGGCTAGCTGACTGTGCAATGGTAGACCTGCGTTTGGCGCGAAGTTCTTGCTCAAAGACCTTGAAATCATCACTTGATCCCGAGTCGACAAACATAGGGCTACTGCTTCGTTCCGATGGAAGTGGTCTCTGTGAGGGTGAGAAGTCTTCGTCATCTGACGAGACTATAATCACACTGTCTGGTGACAAGTGACGGATAGAGGGATGCACTGGGCTCGAGGGAATACTAATGGGCGGGCTGGATGGAGGAAGCGGGCTGTCAGCGCGTGTAGGTGGGGGTGCAATCGTGCCTTTGGCTGCTTTGGCAGGGCCGACAGTAAAAGACCCAGACAGCTGGTTAGGATGCACAGTGCGAAACCATTCCAAATACGCCTCGAATGGGACCCACTTGATCCACACTTCAGCATTTTCGAGTGACCAATACTCATGTTGCTTCATAGACATAGTAAGCATCTCAAGAAAGGCACGGAAGTCAGCATGCAGAGCGAGGTAATGTTTCAGGAGTGAACGTACCATGTCGCGGTACGCTTTCAATCGACCGATAGGTGAATCTGCAACAAAAGATTCACCTATACCTGAGCGGGAACCTCCGGGCGGCTGTTGTTCGCTCCACACGAATAGCTGGTATGCGTTGTGTTGTAACCAATCTTCAATATGTTCAAGAGACAGGTACGCAGTGTGCGATTCCTGATTGACTTCATTTGGAAAGGCCTGAGAGCGCACAAACCAGAGTGTTATGAAGACATAGAGGCAAATAAGATTGAGAAGGACTTACCCATGCTCTGACAGCCTTTGCTTTCCTCACCGTGAGACTTGCATGGAAGGTAGGCTCTGGGGAAGAAAATGAGGCCATGAAGATGGTGGAAGAGAAGAGAAAGCGAACGAAAAAAAATTATAGCGACGACCGTAACTAAGGGTCAGAGACACTAGCTGGAGATCTCGATCCTCACCGTTGTGACCGAAACGACGAAATAGGCACAAGACACAAGACCAGATGTCTTGCTGACTCGCCAGCGGGGTCAAACACTGCGTCGTTCCTCGACTGCTCGAGGGGAGGGCACGGTGTGCGTGATAGTGAGAGGAAAGGTGGGCGGTTGGAAAGTCACGTGACCCTCTCTCAGAAACACTAATCACGGTCACACTGAGATCCTACTAAAACGCTCGCATCCTACTAAAACGCCGTATCCTACTAAAGGTACTTTCATACTTACATCCTATATCCTACTTACTTCGTATAGACTCAGGCGAGGGAGATTCGCCGGGTGTAAAACGTCCCTTATCTAAACTCAGATTTAAATCGGGGTCCTGCGGCATTTCATTCAAACACCTGTTCCGGGTGGTGTTTTGTCTTCCACTCAAATAGTTGAACATTGAAAAATCTGTAAGATATATAGCATCATCGTTTAACCTATTAGCTAACACTCTATCTATCCTTTCAGCGCACTTCAAGAGCAATTGACAGCTCTAGAGAACATTCGGTCGACACTTCCAAACCCCTGTCACCCGATATTTGCCGTTACAACCTGAACGCCTGACTAAATAACAACAAGACTCATGGATCTACCTGTAATTGGAGGACATTGTGAAGCCCATCGATGTGGTGATCTGGACTTGTTACCCATACGGTGCTGCGGCTGCCAGAAGCTCTTCTGTCGACAACACGTGGCGCTTGATTCGCACTCCTGCGTAAGCCTCGCTGCCAATAACATTTCCGACGTTTCAGAATCGCAAGTCTGGGATGTTGTACCTAGACGGTGCGCATTTGCTGGTTGCCAAAAACCAACGTTAGAATCTGTCGTTGTCGACACTACGGAGCTGGACCACCGGCTCGTGGCTATCTGTGCACACTGCTCTCGTGCTTTTTGTGTCACGTGCGTAACCATTGTTATTTTTTCCCTGGATCGGACATTGACGCTTGTTATATTATCGTCGCTGTGTGCTCTGTAAGCCATCGCCACTCCTCTGACCATGCTTGCATAAATCTTCCATCGGCACTTACACTCACTCAGAAAAATTCAGAGGCACATCGACTCCTTGCTAAACACTTTCCTGCCACGGTTTTGTCTAAGGATACTGCCGCTACATCAAAACCCACTAAACGTCCCGCAGACTCGAAGAAACTTGCTCGTCTTCGTGTTGTCGAACTTATGAAGATGCGTCATCAAGCCATTCCTGGAGATCCCAAAGATACAAAATCAACACCGCTTTCCCAGAGATTGCATATCAACGTGGTTCCCAACACCAATTTCCCTTCATCTGAAAAGATTTTCTGGCTGCGTAAGGTTTGAGTTATTTTCTACCCATACACTTCACAATTCGCCATTATATGAAATTAATATCTACAGACAATTGGGACGGGACGGGCCCTCGACTTACTCGCCACTCACTTTTCGATATGCATTTCAGACACAACGGTACGGATTCACTCTCTTCAAGTTGTATGGTTTATACATGAGATACCATTATTCAGCCTGCCTATCTTGACAAAATTATCCCTGAAAATGAGGCTTCGGTACGACTTCGAAACGATAAGCTGTTGTCGGAACAGGTCGAAGACGGCGATACATTATTTCTTGTCGGGACTCGAGAATAGTTTCATTGGTCACGCGGGAGCCTTCATAGCCATTCAACTGTGGGGGGTCGGGTACGCTGCTAATGTAGTTTTACAGGCATATACTGATGTCCGGGGGGTACGGATATTATGAAGTCATATTAAAAGACACCGATGGTACCAAACAGGCCCTTGCCTCTGGAGTGATAGGCAATATAGCTGTTGCCCCCACATCAATCGTGCCGAACCCCTCTTCTTCGTCCCAATCTTTAATATTCTCCTTGTCTTTTGCGTTGATCAGTTCGGTGATGGGCTCGAATGCCTCTATAGCCGATCCTGCAAAAGTCGCAAAATGCATGCCCAGACTATGGCGCGATCGAATGTCTTTATGTAGTGCGACGGCATGTGCAGGGGATGCATGAAGGCCATCCGTTATATCGGTGGATGTTAGCTTTTCGTGATATTTTAAGTAAGTGTAGAATAAAGGGGGACCAATGCGTACACGAAGGCCCATGGATGCGATGAAGGATAGAGAACCACCGCGCCAGATCGGAAGCATGGCAAGGTCGAACGGACCATGCTTAATGCCAATCTCTGCAAAACATCAGCACCCAATTTTATTACCGGTAGTGCGGAAAAGCAAACTCGCCTTTAAACGCAGGGCAAGGTCCGGCTTCGGTTAAATAACCGGTATCACTAAAGGGACTTATTACGTACGAGTGTTTAAATCAGGCATAGTACTTATCCTCACCCTGCATGGTATATAGAAACCGTAGAATCACCAATGGTCTGCTTGACAACCCAGCTCGCCCATAAAGTCGCGCGTTGATCGTGGAATCCTCGGCCTGACACATCTTTGATGATTGAACAAACTCGTGATACAGGGGACCTACCACTACTGTGCTGTGCCGGTGTACAAATAAAGCGGACTTCGTTGGCGGCAGGTACATCTTGCTGAAGGTTCCTTCGTCCGAGGTCAATCTCGTCCCACCAGTCCATTTCTGTGATTTGGTCGGCAGGTATACCACCCAAACAAAACCATGGCTTATTGCCTACGCTGCTGTGTAAACAATCGCATTCAACACACTGCCAAGCCAAGTCTGATCACCTAAGGGTACAAGGTACTGGATGTGACATCCCCGTTGCTTAAAAATTTGTTCGACTGTGAGCCAATCCAAGTGATCATAACTGTGAGCGAAGTGAGCTAATTTAATATAATATATTGGTGGGACATAACTGATTGTGACTCGTAACGACAAAGTGAAATTCGGGCAAATCCTATCTCGAAGGGCTGAGCAAATAATTCAAGACTAGAAAGGACAGTTGGCTGACCGCCAAATCACAAGGTGGAGGAAGCCGACGTTTAGGTCCTGCCATTTGACTTGGAGAGGCACGGTCCGACCTATAAACATGATGTGGTGAATATTTCTTACGGTTCGAACGGACTGTAAACTAGCCATATTGGATCGAAGAGGATTCGGATGGGCTCATTCGACCCTGTCGGATCCTTTGGTAACTGCACCATAAAACCCTACACATCATACTTAGCTTGAAACATTCCCATAAACGATCTCACTCACAGCATGACCCAGCCACGTGGCCTTCACAACACCTTCATTAGAAGTATGCTCCCCAAAATCAGGCTTGACTAGCTTGCAAGGCTTCGCCGGATGATCGTGCAGCGTCTTTGCCCATTCGATTGGAAACTTGCTGAAGACCTGACCCGAGGCAAGGAGGCCTTTGCTTGGATCCCAGGGATTGCGGAATGAAGTTGCAGAGTCATTCGCGTGGTGATTAGGTCTGGGCGAAAAATTAGCTGTGGAGGGAGAGAACATGGGCTGCTGGTGACGTGACGTCATTAGGTCCCGCGGAACTTCAATGAATTTTGGAGATCTAATAATCCTGTTGAAGTGAACCATTTCTGTGTAACGGGATCGCTTTCTAATCATGTCAGTCCGCTGTAACTAGAAGATGGTTTGTGGATTGAAGCAAAGCAACAGATTTGGTTTACCTTTGTGTTGACATTTTATGGGTGGTTCCAAACTTCCAATCAGTGTTGTCAGGGTCAGGTCAGAATCCTTGACCCTTTGGGGTCTGACTTGGGGTAAGTAAGAAAGGTCAGAAATAGGTGATATGGGGGGGTTCAGAAGATGTCAAATCTCCCAGTAGTTTATAATGGGATACTTTTATAATTGTTTGCAAGTGTCATATGAACTTCAGTGAGTGCCTACTAGTTGCTGACTAACCCATTGGATGCATTTGACAGAAGCATATCATGTCCTCCTCTAAGCATTACCCAAGGCCCTTCACTACCATCTTGGTTATCAAAAGTCTATGACATTGCTGTGGTGAACACATGCTACAGCTGGTTATTCATGAAAATGTCTCAAAAATTGGGGAGTCTTGAAGGTGATAAAATGGAACGGTCCATCCACAATGATGAAGACATTATTCCCAAGTACAGATATGAAATTTGGTCAAACATTTACATGTAAATACTCGCAAGCACAGGTAGAGTACAGGTATACCTGTGAAAAATCAGCAAATACCTGCAGATATCTGTGATACCTGTGAAAAATGGAGAGTACAGATATGGCTTTTGGTGACCAAAATACCCACAGATATGATACTCACGAGTACAGGTATGTACTTGTGAGATGCCCTAGTTGCTGCAGACCATTCAACTTTTTGATGCAAATGTTGTTCAGTCTTTGAGTCTCTCTAGCTCAGTATCCAAAACATGAGTGACAGGGGCAGTGGGGTAGAAGATGGAGGGGGTGCAGGAGTTTGGACTGCAAGAGGATGAGATCTGTGTCAGGGGCTTCGATGTGGAGATAAGTCAGGAACAACTCTGGAGGGTCCAGGTACAGGAGCACCATGGGGGTGATCACCACTAGTCATTTTCAACAGAGAACATCATCAAGGGGGACAACAAAGATGCCTAGATGAAGTGGAGAAGAGGAGCGAGAGATTGCTTGGCTAAGCAGACACTCTCTCACTAAGTAGCCTGCAATGAGCTTACTAAGCTTGTACCTCACTAGATCTGCTCACCTATTCTCATCTGAGAGTGACCTTTTCAACCCCATATGCAACCTGGTCAGAAAGGGTCAAAAATCCCTAATGGCTCCCCTGCTTACAGAGCCTTTGTCCTTGTCAGGAGCTTGTACACCTCCAGCTCCTTCTGTAAGTTGGCCACAGCACCCTGCCAAAACATGTCAAAGCCTTTCTGTGTCCCTTTGGATAGAACTAGCACTGCATCTCAGTCAGGTGTACAAACAGGTTGGCCAGTGGAATGAGCTCTTGCCTACTGAAATAGCAGATAATGAAACAAGGACATCCACTAGAACTTTTGATGATAGAGTGTGCATCAGGAAGAGCCTCTGAATCAGAATTGGCACTCTGGTCATTCTCATCTTCCTCAGTGTCATCTATCATATTTTTTGCAAAAGTTTGAAAGGTTGAGTTTGACTCTGTGGTGGCGGCAGTCCCCTCCTTGATCTTTCCATTTTTTCAAGAGTACAGGTATGTCTGCAGGTATGGTGGTACTCATGAGATGCCCTAGCCGCAACTCCTTAATGACAATCCCAACCACACAGATCCTGTCTCAGATGATGACGAAGAAGACCCTTTACCCATTGTTAGCTCTTACATGCATACTGATGTTCCCCCTTCCTCCCCCCCAAACCCTGACCTTCTCTCTTCCAATCCCCATGGGCTCTCTTCTGTTGTGCTGGGTAAACATCCTGCCTCTAATACTCCCAGTGCACCCCCAGTTGATTGGTGCTCTTATTAGAACCTAGATTCATTCCCAACTTTTCTGCCTTTCTCTGATATATTCCAATATACTTTCTGATATGTTTTTTGATCATCCCCATTCATTCTGCTTATCCCCATTTATATATTTTTAGTCGTTTTCTTTCAAGATCTATCATCAGTCTTATGTCCATATTCATCCTTACCCCTGAATCTGTATTTGCTCTGTTTTGGTATTCCACACCTTCATATCTTTCTGATTTGGACTGTATCTTCTCATTATATATGACTCCTGCATGTACTTTTTTCTTCAGTTAGAATATTGATTCACCTTGACTTGATATCTTCTCATTCCATCTCTAAGTCTCATCTGTCCTTCCGTTCTCCAACTTCTCCAACATTCCGAATTCTGAAATACCAGGACACGAAGGATCCAAGAGGGCACAACCTATAAGTTGAAGCCAACATCCATATGTTTCTGATCCTGAATCCCAAACCCTGAGATTCTGATACTCCGATCTTCTGACACTCCAAGGAGAGGAAATCTAGTTCATAGCAGTATATTCAAACTGAAACTCTTGATTCTTCACTATGTCTTCCAACACCAGATCCTGCACAGTTACCACCAATAATACTCAGGAAAATCCTCTAGTCCCTGGAGTTGTTAGAACCCAGATTCATTCTCAGCTTTTCCGCTTTCTCCGACATATCCTGATTCGTATTTCCGACTTCCTCCACCTGTTTTTGCTTATCTCCATTCCATCTATATTTAGTCATTTTCATCAAAGATCTACATCCTCGGTCTTATGTCCATATTTACTTCTGTCCTGATCCTGTATTCACTCCGTTTTGGATTTCCGTGTTCGTATCTTTCCGATTCGGATTGTATCAATTCATTATATATGACTCCTCCATGTACTCGTTAATCAGTTCGAATATTGACCCACCTTGACTCGATAACTTCTCACTTCTGTTTCTAAGTCTTATCCGACTCTCTGATCTTGTCCTACTTCCCTGACATTCCGACCTTCCGAAATACCAGGACACGAAGGATCCAAGAGGGTGCAACCTATAAGTTGAAGCCAACGTCTGTACGTCTTGATTTCTGACTCCAATCCCAAACTCCAACATTCCGACAATTCCAACATCTGATGAGAAGAAATCCAGTTCATAACAGTATATTTGAACTAAAACTCTTGATCCATTCATTATGCCTTCTACCAGATCCCGTACTGTCACCGGAATCACAGACTCTGGATCTAGCCTTCCGAATAACGAACCGGAAGATGACCCCGGTGACGACAACAACATCAACAATAACGAGGACGACAATGACGATGAAGAAGATGAAGGGAAGGCTATGTTAAAAGCTTTAAAACAGATAGCCAAGTACATGGGAACTCCAAATAAGGGTCAAACCGGAAAAACCAAGCTCCACGAACCTGACACCTTTGACAGATCGGATTCCCAAAAACTCCATCCCTTCCTCCGTCAATGCAAGCTTCACTTCTGCGATTGTTCTCAGACCTTTTCCAGTGACGAAGTGAAAGTTACTTAAACTATCTCTTTTTTAAAAGGGACGGCTTTAGATTTTTTCGAGCCTGAACTCTCAGACGACGATGCCTTCCAAGACCATGCAAGGGATAAACTCTTATCCATTGACTTTTTCCTTGCAAAAACGAAAGAAAAATGTTGGATTATTCATTGGCTAATAGTTTTGAAAAATCTCATGAAAATCTCATATATTTTACTAATTTTCTCACCTTTTTTCTACTATGAAATCTTGGATAAATTTTGGTTCTTTTCTGTTGAAAATGTCAATGAAAACCAAGATTGTCCTTGCATTTTTGTGGCATGAAATCAATGAGTAAATTCATTATTTCTCACATTTTACATCCATTTCCCATGCCTAGAAATGTGAAGTATGTACCAGATTTTCAGGTCCTAAAACTTGATAAAAAAGCAGCATTTTTGGGAGATTTTTCAACCAGAACAGTGAATGAATAATCTGTAAGGAAAAAGCATTTTTATCACATTTTTTACACTAAAAATATGCTCATGCCCCCAGTGTAAGAAATCGTGAAGATGTTCAGAAGAACCGGAAATATTGGGATGTGAAAAGGCATAGATGTGGAAGAGTTCGTGGAATGTGATCAGAAGCGTTGTAAGGATGAGATGTGGGTGGAAGAGTTGTGTTTGGAAGTCGGAATAGGGGAGGGATGATTGGGAAGATTGTTATCAATATAGTGGCTACTCCCCTTTCAAGGTAGACGTCCCATCGTCTACATCAAACATCGGGAAGGAGTAGACAAGGTGTCAGAGTATCAGAGATCCACAGGATTTTCAGGTTTTCCAGGAAGTAAGGGGTGTTTCTTGGAAATTCCTAGATAATGTGGTCTTGTTGTTGTCCCGTTGAAGTTGTTGTAATCACAGATTACTGAGAAATTTGGAGAATGTCAGGAGGTTTGAAACTTGAAAAGGAAATGTATTGGGATTTATTGGGATGTTCGGAAAAGATGTTAAAGGAAGAAGAGAGTCGAAGTTTGGGAATAATGAGGTTTTGGGAACAAAAAATGTTGTTCGGGGTGAAAGGAAGAAGCATATGGAAGAGGAAAAGGTGTCGGGAGAGCTGATGAAGGTACTTGATATTTGGTCTAGAACATTGTTGAAGAAGGGACGGGTATTGTCCTAATGGTTTGAAGAGGTCCGAATCAATTGGAAAACGTAGGTCGGAAGATGTAAGGATGCTGCATTCATGGAAAGAAGGGGTTTAACAACACCATTTGAGGGAATTCATTATGGGTTCTGAAGGTGGTTTGCCAGTTATTGTCCCATGACGTGGAATTCAATATTGGTGACTAGACTTTGGATCGGAGTAGCTGTTGCATCTTGAATAGTCGTATTCGGGAAAGTCTGGAAGTCGGAGGTCAGAAGGTGAAATATTGAAAATGAGAGGGTGTCTTGAAGGAGATTCGGGGTTCAAAATTTTTTTTTTTTTTTTGGAAGTCGTCCTGGAGTGTTCTCGGGGAAGTACAAAAGTACTCTGCAGGAGGTGTCGGGTGAGATCCTATGGCTAGATCGTTAACATGTTCTTGAGGTAGGTCTGGCTCAACTAGATGTAAGAAAATGATTTTTTCCATAGTGAGATTCTCTCCCTCCGATAAGACGTAATCTTGTCGGAGTATGTAGTGGAATTGATGATTGCTTGTCGGAAAATAGGAAGAATTGAAGTAATGGATTTTCCTATTGGAAAGTGCCAAGGTTTCCATATTGTCGTATTGCGAGCTGAGGATTCAGGCATCGACGTTGGATGTTATGGCAAGTCGGAGGATGTCGCAGCGAAGTGGGATTTTTGGAGATTCAGAAAAACACAATATTTGCAGGTTTCCAGGGGACATGTCATGAATTGAATCTTCTTGTTGAGGAGTGCGGAGCTAGGTACTACCCAATGCCCTGTCAATCAACGGATTGTAGTGGGTGGGTTAGTGGTGTTCCAGCACATCGGAACAATTAGAGACAAGTGGTGTTTTATGTAATGTAATAACGACCAGGATTTTCGCTCGACAGGAGAATGTGATTGGTGTGAATAGCCTACTGGATGATGCGACATAATATGTTGTCAGTGACAGAAAATGGAGACCGGCAGAAGGCGGGAATCCAAAAGGATGGTGTTTAGATGTAATGATTGGTCAAAATGTTCTGGAAAGATGTTCGGAGATTTTGGGACCTGAGGTAAGGTTGGAGATGATTGTAAGGGTTTGGCGGTATCATTGGAAAGTGGGAAAGGGTGTTTTTGGAAAGCATTTTGTGGCAGTCTTGATAAGGCACGAAGAAGATATGAAGCGTGTGATCGTGCTCGAGAGTCCTTCAGCTGTCAGTTTCAGGAATTCAGAAGGTCCTCTGAGAAGGTCCTTGATGTTGGAATCAATTAGCGTGACAGTTGTAGTTTGGGATTTTGCTTTCCTGGCGAAGGGTGATGACTTTGGGCATATTTTCACCTTATGACCAGGTTTTCCACAGTAGAGGCATAACTTTTGGTTAATGTGTTGATGTTTCCTTTGTGGTATTAGTTTGCCGTCTCGTCCGAGGATGTCGGAAGGTTTCGGTGTCAGCAAAAATCGGGATTTTGGTTGGAAATGGTTGCCATCTGTTGTGAGTCATCGCAAGGGAGGTTGGAAGTCACATTGTTGATATCACTCGGGATTGCTTGGGTTTGAAGTCTTCGTCTATGAGGCATTTGTCAAAATAGCTGGAATACTTGTGAACATTTGATGAGTTGATGATATCATTGGTAGACCTGTTGGTGTCGTCAAGATTGGGTGTTTGGATTTGGGTGTTGGAAAACATTGTAGAAATCAAGAGTTTCAGCTTGTATATACTGTTAAGGACCGGATTGGACATGAGATTGGATTTGGTCGGAACTCTCCTTGACTGAAATTGGGGTCGTGATATTCGGAAATGCGTGGAATATTGGATGAGTCAGAGATCAGAGATCCGAAGACTGATCTATACAGGTGTTGGCTTCAACTTATGGGTTGCATCCTCTTGGATTTCTAGTGCCCTGGTATTTCGGATTGAGACCGGACGGAGGTGTCGGAGTTCCAATGATTGGGTCTATTTGGAAAGGGTCAGCGACGAATAGTACATTGAGACTTATCGGGGACGAGCGGAAGTTTTGGATATTTGGATTGGGATAACCAATGCGGGAAGGGATAGGGCTGACGATAAATGGCTTTACGGAAAAGTGAGTGTAATCAATGAATGGGCTTTGAAATGTCGAGGATGTTGGAATCGGAGTAATCGGAATAATTGGAATAAGGATTGAAAGACTTTAAGGCTTGTTACAGATGATACTTGGAGTAATGAAGGTGTAATAAGGGATATAGTGATATGAAAATGATAAGGTATATCGGGTACAACAGGATATCGCGGGTTGTAGCGAGATAACGAGTTTTAACAAGATATAACGAAGTGTAATGAAAATGTAATGAAGTGTAATGAAAATGTAATGAAATATACAAGCTAAAGAAGGCTTGAGCAAGGAAAGCGTATTTAAAGGAACATGCGGAATTCTGAAATTGGAAACGGAAAGATAAGGGTGTGATACAGAGTTCTGGAGTTGGAGCGAATATGGAATTCAAGATAAGACGTATGGGGATAATAAAAATAGGATTGTGACTGAGAATGATAAATGGGGCATATCGGAAATAAGCGGAAAGGGCTTATCAGGATGCAGAAAACGTCAGAACTACGGAAGTCAGATCTAGGATCTAACACTTATGCCATCCTTGACAGTATTGATCATAGAGATGGGTGGTGAGTTTTTCATCAAGTCAAAGATACTCAACCAGCAGAAGATCACCTTCGATGTATCCAAGATTTCCTCACTACTCTCAAACTTCCTACATTTTCCTCCCCTTCACAATGACATCACTTCCTCCATCAAGCCAGAAGATACTTTGTCAGAAATAACAAGCTTTGGAGACGCTCAAAAGGACATCCACTACAAGTTATACTTGAACGACCTCAACGCAATCATATTCTAGAACTTGCTCATGACAAACTTGGTCTTCATGGAATCTACTCTACTGCTAAGACTATTTCTCTTCACTTTTGGCCTTCTTACTTCATTGATGTCAAACGATATGTTCATTCATGCCACCCTTGCCAAATTCATTCAACATACAAAGTTCACATTCCTATCACTATTTCTACCCCTGCGACTCTATTCTCCAAGATTTATTTCGACATTATGCTTAGGCCAAGAGCTCAAGGTTATCACTATATTGTAGCAGCTTGTGACGATCTTTCAGGTGCTGCAGAAGGACAAAAACTCAAGGGTGCTACAGCTCGTGCAGTTTCTCAATTCATCTTTGAAGAACTCATCTGTTGTTAGGGAGCCATCAGAGAAATCATTACTGACCATGGTCCAGAACTCAAAGGTGCTACTCATGAACTTCTTTGATGATATAGCATTCCTCAGATTCACATTTCACCTTATAATTCTCAAGCAAACAGAGTTGTAGAAAGAGGACACTTTACAATTCGAGAAGCACTCATCAAATCTTGTGAGGGCAAAATATCGAGATGGCCAGATCATATTCATCATGCATTCTTTGCTGATTGTGTCACAGGTAGAAGAGCAACAGGATTCTCTCCCTACTATCTTCTCTACAGTGTTGATCCCATCCTTCCCCTCGACCTCCTTGAAGCAACATATCTTGTTTCTGGCCCCAAGCCCAACCTCACTACTGAAGAACTCCTTGCACTCTGTATTCGACAACTCTCTAAACACTCAGATGACATTGACAAAGCAGCAGACACACTCTATCAATCTCGACTCAGAAACAAAGTCGAATTTGAAAAGAAGTATTGGCGACGTCTATGGCGCAGTGAATACAAACCAGGAGCCACTGAACTAGGTACAACACTTATGTAATAAAATATGACAAGTGTATTGGAGTGGATTCCCATGTGCTTACATAGGGGCAGCATGTATTTCAATCCACTTCCATAGCTGGAGTGGATTCCGGTCTTGTAGCGACAATGACATATAGTTGAGAAATAAATACTGGTTTGGGATTTCCTCTTATTTCTGTCTTCATTCCAATACCAACTCCCTCAGATATATACATAGGTTTATGTAGTCTAAAATATTGAAGGGTTGTTCAAAAAAAAAAACCTCATGGTCAGCAAAAAATGCAGTAACAGGTAAGATACATTGTGAAGTCATAGCCACCTTGTTGGTTGTTTAGAAAAAGCCTGTTATGAGGTGTGTGCAAAGCACTCAGCACTGACACATGAGGAGCAAGCATAAGCAACTTGTACACACATGAGTTCTCTTTGTGGACATGTAAGGGGAACCCCATTTCTGTTAGATCCCAGATCCGACTCGTGTTACTCCGACGTTTCACGTATTCCAATAAGCTCTTTTCCGCTTATTTCCGACATGTCCCCATTTATTATTCTTAGTCACAATTCTATTTTGACATTATCCCCGTATGTCTTATCTTGATTTCCATATTTGCCCCAACTCTGGAACTCCGTATCACGCACATCTTGATTTCTGTGTTCGCTCCAACTTCGGAACTCTGTATCATGCACCCTTATCTTCCGTTCCTGATTTCGGAATCCTGCATGTCTTAAATATGTTTTTCTTGATCAAGCTTCTTTAGCTTGTAAATTGTATTGTATTGTATTGTATTGTATCATATCATATCATATCATATCATATCGTATTGTATCATATCGTATCACCATCTTTTGTATCACCTTCTACCTCTTGATCATATATCTTATACCCCTTTCACATATCTCGCAACCTTCATATCTCGTTACCTCAACTTGTTATTCCAATATAACTCGTAACATCCTGATATTCCACCCATCCTCTATCATTCAACCTTTATTACACTTTGTTGCTCCAAACTTCTACCTGCGATAAGGCATTCCAACCTTATTCCAATCATTCCAATCATTCTGATTATTCTAACCCTACCTCATCCAACATTCCAAACCCTCCTTGATTACACTCGCTTTCCAGTAAGGCTAACCCTTACTTGATATTGATTTATCGTTACCCCTATTCCATCCGCATTGACTATTCCATTCTCGAATATCTGAAACCCCCGCTCATCTCCGATAAGTCTCAACGCATCATTGGCACTGACCTTCTGAATAGACCTGACCAATCGGAACCCCAATACCACTCCGGTCTTCAGTCCGAAATACCAGGGCACTAGAAATCCAAGAGGGCGCAACCCATAAGTTGAAGCCAACGCCTGTGTAGATCAGTCTTTGGATCTCCGACTTCCGAGTCATCCAGTATTCCACGCATTTCTGAATATTGCGACCACTGACCTCGGTCAAGGAGAGCTCTGACCAAATCTGACCCTGATGTCGAATCCGGCATGTGTCCCTAACAATTTCATGTAGTTCTACACTTCTCTATTGTCCCTTCTTTCCATCTATTCTCTCCATTTATCCTCTATGATCTCCCCTTCCCTTATCTCTTTGCTCATGTGCATTTAAATAAGTGTCCATGTTACATAATGGGATTGGAATCCAATCCTGTTACGTAACCATGGTACAGTTGGGTGTTTATTGGCATTCATTCTTCATTTTCGCTCGCATAAGCGCCCGTATTACGTAACGGGATTGGATTCCAACTGCATTACGTAATCGCAATACATTCCGGCGCTTATTTGCATACTCCTTTAGGTAGTTATCTCTCCAATCCCATTACATAACCATGGTACAGTTAGGTGTTATGGGCATATGTTCTTCAGTTTTGCTCACATTAAGTGCCTGTGTTATGTAATGGCATTGGATTCCAATCCCATTACGCAATCATAGTGTGTGAGGTTGCCCTTATAGAACAGCACCAAGTGCTCAATACACTACTGATACTCACCCACCTGAAACAAGGTGCATGAAAAACACTTAGCACTGACACATGAAAAACTAGCCACAGCAACTTCACACGCACACTAGTTCTCTATGGGAACAGCACCAAGTGCTCTGGACACAACTAACCTACCTGCAAGGCTGTAAGGTGAAGAATGAGCAGTGGTGACTTCACACACATACTAGTTTTCTGCACCAAGTGCTTAGACACACCTGCTACTGTAGCGGTTAAATGCAGTAGCTAACAAGGAACTAAAGACGAACAGGCTCAGTGAATACGCAATTCACTGAGCTATATATAATAACTACCGAAAGACGAACAGGCTACAGAATCGGTAAGTACATGTTCATCTTTATATGAGAACGTTACGCACCTCAGTGAATATCCAATTCACTGAGGGATATTCTAACTATGAGTCTGAATATATAGGTTAGGTTGCGGCCTATCTAGGCTGCAACCTTTAGTCACCTTCCCCTTATCATAAGCCTATGTTCTAGGCTTATTCGGCATCCAGCGCTCGTATACCACAACACTCCCCCTTAAGCCGAGCGTAGGCCAACGAGAGTGTTCAAGTATTGGACCCTCGAGTGTGGAAGCGGCTTGGTGAACATGTCAGAAGGCATGTCGTCGGTAGGACAATAGGTAACGTCAATTTGTCCCTTCCATACCATGTCTTGAATAAAATGGTATCAAATGTCAATATGCTTCATGTGTGCATGATATTCATCGTTTTTCGTGACTTGTATGGCTGACTGATTATCACAGAAGAGTGTGATTGGCGCAGTAAGAGGTCTGGCGATTTCCGCAAGAAACATGCAGATCCATAGAGCTTCCTTCGCAGTGTGTGTCACTGCAACGTATTCAGCCTCTGTAGTCAAAAGAGCAACTATGGATTGCTTTTTCAAGCTCCAGGACATGGCGCCACCATCGATTGTGAAAACATATCCAGAGATGGCATGCCTGTGCTCCTGGCTGCCACCATCTGCATCCGTAAAACCCTTCAACCCTTTCCTGTCTAAACCGATGGTTAACTTGACATCTTTCATACCCTTAAGATATCTCAGCACCCTCTTCACCGCTTCCCAGTGTGGTCTCCTGGGGTTTTGCATGAACTGCAAAAGGAAAGTCACAGCAAAAGCTATATCGGGATGGGTCCCCAATCCTGCGTACATGAGCGAGCCAATGGCCTCTCGGTATGGCACTCTGCACATGTCTTCAACCTGACATGGAGTGCTGGGGCACTGTGAGAGCATGAGTCTGTGGTGTGGTAAGTGGACTTGAGTTCTCCATGCCAAAATGCTCGAGAATCTTCTCGATGTAAGCACGCTGTGAGAATGAAATTGTACACACTGTGCGGTCCCTTTTTACTTCAATGCCTAGTAGCCAGTGGAGATCACCAAGATCTTTAATCTTTACTACTGTGCGCAGCTGCTCTTTGAAGTCGCATATGGATTGTTTCGAATTTCCTGCCATAGTCAAGTCGTCCACATCTGCTGCGACGATGAGGGCATCTCCAGCCTTGTACCTATAGGAGACAGCATGCTCGACTCAGCAGCGCAAGAATCCGAACTTGTAGAGGATACCACAGAAAAGTTTGTACCACTCGTGCCCTGCCTGCTTGAGGCCATAGATGGCTCTGTTTAGATGGCATACAAGGTGTTCCTTCCCAGGAACTTCATATCCTTTCGGCTGGCGCATGTAGATAGTCTCCTTGAGCATGGCATTCAGGTAAGCACCATCTACATCTGTTTGCTCTAGTTCCCAGTCGTTCCGAGCGGCAAGTGCAGCAATAATGCGTATCACCGTGAGTTTTACAGTAGGTGAGAAGGTTTCGTTGTAATCCACTCCTTTTTCCTGAGAAAAACCCTGCGCAACAAGCCTAGACTTGTGGTTAGCAATGTTACCACCTGCATCGTGCTTGTAGTGCAGTATCATCCTACTGCCAACAATGTTTGCATCTTCTGGAGGCTCCACCAGGTCCCAGGTATGCATTCTTTTGTGTTGTTCAAGCTCATGACGTATTGACTTATCCCACTCAAGCCAGTCAGCGCGTGTCTTGGCGTCCTCAATGTTTTTTGGATCGTCTCCCACGGTGTCTGCTGCTGCTGCCATAGCGAACTTGAGCTGACATGGCCACTCCCCCTCCATCTCGACCTTGTCTCCCTCTTCTTCCTTGGCCAAAAGTGTGAGTGCAGCACTCTCTGTAGGGATTTGGAGACCGCGAGGGTAAGCAGGCTCGTTACCATAGCCTGTGCTTGTCCCTCGGCCCTCAGTGATGTCCTGGATGTACGCAGATGGTTTTCGTTGCCTCTGGCTTCTAGTTTGCGGCTGAGATTCTTGCACAGGTTCAGATACCTCGAAATCTTCAAGTAGGTCTACGTGCGATGAGTTCTGGGATGGGATAGGTGTGGGCGATGTAGGGGAGGGTTCTGAGTTGTTTGGTGGGGCTGATGGGGTCTCATTGGCTTTGTCAGAGGTGGTGTACTGGTTGCTGGAGGTCCTATTCTCCCCCTTGACCTGTACATCAACCGGAACAGTTATGACACTGCTGTCAAATGTCACATTACGTTCAACAGTGACACAACATTTGCCTGGCCAGTATATTCTGTGTCCTTTGCTTTCGTCACTGTACCCTACCCATCTACCTTCACCTGCCTTTGCTTCAAGTTTCCTGCTGTTCTCCTTGAGCACATATACCTTTGCGCCCCATTCTGGTAAGTCTGAGAGGTCCGGTTTTGAATTGAACATCAGTTCGAACGGTGTTATGTTGTACGGGAGTGCGCGGGTTGACGTTCTATTCTTCAGCCAAGTAGCGTGACGTACCGACTTGCTCCAGAGAAACTTTGGTAGTTTGGCCATGATATGCATGGCTCGAGCATGCTCTAGCAGTGTCCGATTCAACCTTTCTGACACACCATTCTCCTCAGGTGTGTCGTGAACCATAAGGCTTCGAATTGTGCCTTGCATCTTCAGGTATGCCGTGAACTCGTTGGACAGGTATTCACCACCACGATCAGTCTGTAGATGTTTCAGCTTCGCACCATGCTGTGTGCCTAGCCATATTCCTTATATCTAGTCATTGTCTCACTCTTCCTCACCATGGTCTCAAATCACGACCATCGGTTGAAGTCATCAGTGAAACAAACAAAATAGCTTTTTCCATCGAAACTTGTGGGGTTAGATGGTCCCCACACATCCGAGTGGACTTTCTCGCTGAATGTGGTGGCACGCGGACCTTCTCGCTCCTTTGGAACTGGTTTCCGTGTTTGCTTTGCTTTCACACAAGCAGCACAGAATGTTGCTTCGCTCATCATGTCAAGCTTGAGTCCAGATATCATTCCATCCTGAACAAGCTTCTTTGCAACTCTGGGTGAGATATGACCCATTCGACAATGAAGTTCATCAAGCGTGAGAGGTTTTTGAGCAACGTTCGCAGTTTCTGAGGTGCGTGACTTGTGCTTGACCTTGTACGGACCATTTGAGAGCAGAACCTGACCAACTAGTGTTCCGTGTTTGTCTCGGATAATACACTTCTCCCCCTTGAGTAGTGCAGAGTAGCCAGCCTTGTCACAGCGAGTGAGTGATACCAGCATGAAACCGAGATCAGGACAATATAGTACATCATTTAATGTGACTTGAGTTGTCATCTTCCCATTTGGAATCGCCACCTTCATGCTATCAATTCCAGTAGCATCGAACACGGTCTTGTCGGCTGCATTGATAGGTCGGGGTGAGATCTCCTTGAATGTGACAAATCGGTGATGGCTAGGAGACATGTGACCTGAGGCTCCTGAGTCATAAACATCGACTTCGAGACTAGCGAGCGGACTAGTCTCCCATGCAAGTGTGGCACCAGCGAAAGTCGTGGTGAAAGCAAAATTTGTGTCTATATTGGCTGTGTTTGGGTAAGAATGTAGATTCTTACAGTAGCATATATGCTACTATGTAGGACATATAAGTCACCAGAGTGACTTATGGGGTTTGTATTATATAGGCTGCCCACAAGGGGCGCCTGTAGATAGTGGACAACTATACAGTTGTCCACAAGTAGATTACATAAGAATACTTTTTACTTGTAAACCACACCGTCGCAGACACCAATAAAGTTATTGGCTCAGTCTGTTTGTGTGAAACAACAAAGTTCTTACACTTTTTTGACTGCCAATACTATTGGCAGCACTGTGATAAAGAAAAGATCAACCGATCTTTGTTACCCAGAAACTGACAAGTTTAACACTCGCCGGAATCTCTAGAAACAGTAAACAGACGTTTACTGTTTATTATTCTAAATTCAAGAGAAGAACGTCACAGTGTGACTGATAGATCATAGATCTATGGCGTCGATAAGGAATCGAAGCCAAACGTCTAGATCCGGAGAGGATCCAGATACGTCTGGAGCTGAAACCAAGGGCCCAGACAGGAGAACTGAGTCTGCCCACAATGTGGACAGGTGAACGGGAACGCCGACAAGGTTAACTAGTCCTCGTAATACTACGACACCCGTAGTTTCCAACTCTAGGAGTTGAAAGTGACTATCGGTGGATCCAAGAAGATCCGCACCGGAGGAATTGGAAACAGACGAGAGATCGTCCATTAAGAGAAAGAAGAGAACTTCGACTAGGTCAAAGTTACAATCGTCTCTCGATGAGTTGAGAGAGCTGCCGATGAGCGACACGGACAACTCGCTGGGGTTGCAAATGTCACAGCTCCCACATGTCCAAGAACATCACAGATCATGAAGTTCACCATCCCAAACAGGGACGATAGAGCAGGGGTTGGCGCGCCAGGATGAAGAAACCCGGCGATATGAACATACAACCGAACATATTGCCCAGATGATTACAGCCCTCAAAGAGAGCCGTAAAAATGTAGGCACTACACGGGAAGTGAGCCAACGAGTGGCTGAGGCAGCTCGTGCAGCGGATGAAGCCGCAAACCAAACTCCAAGCATTAGGAGATGGTATGGAACTGTTAATACAGTCCTTGGAGGAGGAAGTACAGGGACCTTTGCGAGGAAAGGCCCCCGAGCGTGGCAACAATCCCAATAGGGATCGTGAAGTAGACCGTGAGGCAGAAAAGGCTCGCAGGAAGCGAGACAGACAGAGGATGCCACCTCCGTCTGGGCCAAGCACTAGGATTGGTCCTCGAGAACCTAGTGCCATGATAGAGCAAGACAGCGTCAGTACGCGCCGGCGTACTGAGAAAGAGACAGATCGTGAGCTGGAGGCTCGCGATAGAGAAAATATCCACGAAGGAATTCGCAGATCAAAACAAACTTATAATGAGCAAGAAGTGCTCAAAGCAGTGACCCAACAGTCACTGCAGGAGATGATGAAGTCTGACGCCGATAGCGTCAATACCAAGACTAGCATTCATGTTAGTCTTGAACGCGAGTTCAATCACTGGGATAGGATCGAACAAAAAGCAGCATGACGGAAGCACCGTGCGCTAGAGGTCCATGCTAAACATGCAGATAAATTAGTCGAAGAAGCATATACTGTGGGGATCGAAGGCGAGGCCTTTGATAAACTGATCGAGTTTGCGAGAGTAGCTCGATCCGTCCTCAGTAGCAGCTATAGACTGAGGGATGCATTTCTAACAGCTGACAAACATCGACCATTGTATCAGATTGATGAAGCCATCATCAATCCACCAGTGCAGCAGGACGTGAATACTCACATCCCCCGGCCGCACAGGCAAATACAAGCAATATTGCGTGCGGTATCACTGGCAGTCACGGATCCTGAACGAAGGAATCAGGGGGCAGGAGGAAATCCGTCTGCATATGTAGATGGAGTCGCAAAGATGGTGCAAGCTGCCCCTGAGAAACACAAGGACAGCGAGCCAGACAATTCCGTGCTTGCCAAAGCCAGAGTAAAACTCCCTCACCCAGAAAAATATGCTGGGAAAGCAGATCTCAAAGAATTCGAGAATTTCGTCTCAGGGATCCTGAGATGATTAGGCATGAATAGTCTATTGGGACTGTCCAGCACGGAACTCCAATGAAATTATTTAGGCACGTGCCTCAAGGGTGAAGCATTGGAGTGGTACGCTCGAAATATTGAGTGTCATGATCGAGTCGTGGTTGACTGGATCCTGGAAAGTGCAATCGCTGGGCTACAACAGCGATTCCTTCACGCACTCACGCACAGGCATGCGTTGAATAAGTTTGATACAATTGTGCAAGGGACCAGAACCGGTCAGGAATTACTGAACGATATTATGAAGTACGCTGCGCGGATGATACATCTGCCGGATGAGTATACGATCTGCAAACGGTTCGTAGCAGCGCTTAGAGAAGCACTGTGTCATGAAGTCTTAAAATTAGGCTATACGACAGAATTCAGTCCAATAACTGAATTATATGAAGCCGCAAAGGCGGTAGAGGATGCATCTCGATATGACATTGGGTCGCAAAGAACAGAATCTAGCAGCGTGCATGCGCCGCAGGCAAAGCCAACATCGACAATTAGTTGAAATCAGGCTGGGCTGAGCTTGTCCTGAGCTCCCAACACAGGAAGCCGTCCTACTGTGAAGCAGATGATATATCGTCCACCTAACACTCGACCTCAAGCCAAAACAAGGCCAAGTATACCCCAAGCAGAGGTACAGGCTATGCAAAGAGCTGGAGCTATCGTCGCTTCACATCCTTTGCAAAAACCTTCTGGAGGTTCAGGGGGTCAGGGACGTAGCACAGAGGTAACGTGCTACAAGTGTGGACAGGTCGGGCATATCAAGCTGAATTGCCCACAATGGAAGAACAAACCACGCATAGCAGGTGCACGGTTGGAAGAAGTGGTTGAACACTCAGGGAGTGCTCAAGAAAGGGAGGAGGAGCCACCAAGTGGTGAACTAGATGAGCGAATGGATGTCCAAGACGACCATGAGAGCGAAATCGGCGAACTAGTTGCTGATTACCAGTCGGAAATTATGCCCTATCAATGGGATAATGACGATGATACGAGAACGCAAAGCTCGTATCGAGCAGACGGAGTACGTCCGCTAGAAGGATCATATGAAGAAAGGTGGCGCATATATGCGGCGCAGACACCAACTATCACAATCAGTGATGGTTTAAGCCAAAACAATGACTTCCGTACACACGCAGGAGTCATAGACAGGACAATTGAGCCCGTCTATGATCATCGGTTCAGACCGCGTGATAAGACACACCCCAAATGGGCGCGTATAGACAACCAAACAATCCCCGGGTATTGGGAGATTGGTGGAGTCAGAGCCCACGGTCTATTAGACAGCGGGTGTGAGGGAGTTATGCTCTCTCCAGATTTTATACGAGCTGTAGGCATTAAGATGTTCGAACTCAAACGTCCAATTGGTCTACAGTTAGCATGTGTCAGCAGTAAGTCGACCATCAACTATGGAATGCACACCAACATTCATTTTGGTGAGTGTAATATTGAGGAATACTTCGATATAGCCAATGTAGATTATTACGATGCAATACTAGGAACACCATTCCTATGTAAATTAGGGATATCCCTCAACTTTAGAGGTGAGGGATGCATCCACATGGGAAAGGAAGTAATTCCGAACCATGCGAATGCCTGGGAAGAACAGCTGGACATTAAAAACCCAGCTGAACATAAGACTCGAATTGCGAGTCTTAAGCCCAACCTAGCAAGCCACAAACCATGACTGGCAAGTGGCTCTTCATTATATGTGGAGCCACCAACGAGCTCGCCAGATGGGAGGCGAGACAAAGGAAAATGGAAGAAAAACCAGAAAAACATTGACGTTGGTCCAATCGACCAATGTACTGATGAGATTGCCGAAGGAGGTGCTGGCTCCAAGCAACCGTTATTGACGGCTGAGGACTTTCCCAAACTCAGGGAAAGATGGGAGCTAGAGTACACAGACCTCTTTGGAGGTGTGCTGTTAGAACTTCCTCTGTGGATGGAGGTTTAACCACGAAATTAAGTTCGTGGATGAAACCAAACAGTGTCATTATTGACTGCTGAAGTGCCCAGAAGCACTTCAAAACGAACTGATCAACAAAGTCGACTGGTATACCACCACTGGTTGGTGGGTAGCAGTGTCAGTACATTCTGCAGCACCAGCGCTATGCATTCCAAAGAAAAACGGAAAGCTCAGAACAGCAATAGACTTACACCTACGCAATGACAACACGGTGAAGGACATTACGCCCTTCCCAGACCAGGATACGATTTGGCATGACGTAGCTCGTGCTATGTATCAATCCAAGCTTGACATGTCTGATGCATACGAACAAATACACGTAGTCGAGGAGGACATCGACAAGACAGCCTTCGTGACTATATTTGGTACATTCAAAAGCCGGGTTATGCAGATTGGTGACTGTAATGCACCATCTACATTTCAACATCTCATGATGTTGATTTTTCATAACCAAATTGGTCGATCAGTCCACGTATACTTTGACGATATATGTATCTATTCAAGCTCTATAGAAGAGCACAAAAAACACCTTCGACAGGTGTTTGATATTTTACGTGAGGCACATTTGTTTCTCAGCGGAAATCGATCCAAGATCAATTTGTATTTGCATCGTATGGAGTGCCTTGGTCACAGAATAGATGACAAGGGCATATGTGCCGATGCAGATAAAATAGAGAAGGTTCGAGGTTGGAGAAGACCTCGAACATTCAACGAAGTCCAACGATTCCTAGGACTCGTGCAGTATCTGGCACCATATATGCCAGATTTGACGTTGTATACAACTCCCTTATCAGGAAGTGCGCGCAATAACAGGATGTTTCAATGGATGCCCTTGATGGATAAGTGCTTTGAATCCATCAAAGCACTAGCATGTAAGGCTCTGATTCTGAAGCCAATAAATCATGCTAGCTCAGAACCCATTTGGGTTGTGACTGACGGTTCTAAATCTGGAGTCAGGGCAGTTTATGGACAAGGTCCAGACTGGACGACTTGTCGTCCAGCAGGATTTCTATCAAAGAAGTTCAGTCCTGTGCAACAGCGTTACAAAACGCATGAGCACGAGACAATTGCTATCCTTGAAGCACTTGTGAAGTGGGAGGATAAGCTGCTAGGTCGCCAGTTCACACTGGTGATGGATAACAAAGGTCTCAAATACTTCAAGACACAACAGCATCTGTCCGACAGACAGGTGCGCTGGTGGGAATTTCTCTCTAGATTCAACTATACCACGGTACATGTACCAGGGGTGGAGAACAAAGTAGCCGACTGTCTGTCGGGCTACTATGAGAATGACAAGCAGGGTGAACATCACCCAGCAGAAGAATATGTCGACGCAGATGTGCGGCTAGACCCAGAAGGAGAATTTCTCCCAACGGATAGATTTGTAGAAATACGAATGGCTGCAGCGCGACGGTCGCAACAATTACAATATGCAACAGAGCAGCGTGTCATAGACGTGCAGCGGAGGAAGCAAGCAGGGGAAGAACCTTCCACACAAGTGGAAGGTGATGAGGAGGACGATGTACTAGCTACAACGTCGGGTGCAGACTCAGAGAGTCTACGCTCACGTGTAGAACATGAGTTTGACCTAAAACGAGCCATAGCCAATGGCTATGGAACAGATCCAATACTCAAGAAAGTGTTAGCAAATCCTGAGGCTCACCCTCGATTTGGGGTGAGAAACGGACTGGTTTGGACAAAGAACCAGTTCAAGAAAGATGTAGTGTGTCTTCCTCAGGAAGTTTTTTCCAAGGGGAGGAGAATGGTTGAGATAATCATTGATCATGCACATAGAGTAGTTGGCCACTTTGGGCAATTCAAAACCGATAAGTGCATCAGGTGATCGTACTGGTGGTCGGGAATGGCAGCCGACATAGAGACATTTTGTGGATCCTGTGGAGCCTGTCAGGCTGCAAAGAAGGACAATAGACGACCAGCAGGGTTATTGCATACCCTGCCGATACCTGATAGACTGTGGCAGTCTATTGGAATGGACTTTGTTGGTCCATTGCCGGAATTGAAGGGTCATGACTATTTACTGGTCGTGATTGACAGACTCACGTCCATGGTGCATCTAGTCCCAACTATGACGAGAGTGACTGTGTGACAAGTCGCATGGTTATACCTCAAAGAGGTAGTACGGTTGCATAGAGTACCTGACTCAATAATATCGGATCATGACTCCAAATTCACCTCCATCTTCTGGAGGGAATTGCAGTATATAATGGGCACGAAGCTGCTCATGTCCACAGCATTCCACCCGCAGACGGATGGAGCGACGGAACGAGCAAATCGTTCTGTAGGGCAAATACTCCACATGGTAGTGCAGAGTGATCAGAAGGATTGGGCTGAGAAATGCCCAATGGTAGAGTTTGCACTGAACAGCTCAGTCAGCGTGACCACAGGATATGCACTGTTCAAATTGAACAGCGGATACTTGCCCCATATTGAGCAGGTGCTATCAGTGGATACTACATATAGAGGAGTGCTATAAGGGCAACCTCTGGGGCTAGTGGAATATCACACTAGAGCCTGGCAGATGGGAATCCAAAGTATATAAGTTCAAGGAAGGCTACAGGCAAGGATACATACCTGGCAGATGGGAATCCAAAGAGAAAAGCCTAAGGACTCCCACTGCCGAGGCGACTACCCATTAAGGAAAGTCTGCGAACTGACTGAACGTTCTGGGCGCTTAAAACGGAAGTCATGTGACCTATGATGTAGCCCAGGTAGGTTCCAACTTGCACACATCACCGGGCGCTTAAATCGTGAATAGAAGCTCCAGTTGTAGAAGTGAGTAGGAAGGAGGAGGGGGGGGAAGGAAATGGGAATATTAGATAGAAACAACAGGGAGAAAAGAGAGATAAAAGGGAGATGGGGATAGAAAGGGTAAACATGAATAAGAGAGGAGAATAGGAGAAGGAGAATAAAAAGGAGCAGTGTGAGGGGTTCCCCTTACATCACCCCCCTTTTAGAGTGTGACGTCCCGACACACTGACACCTACTGGGGGTACAAGTGCCTTTTGAGGGAAGGTGTCAAAATCTGTGGCACAAATGCGATGAGGGGCACCGGGATGGAGGAGGTGGAAGTCAGCAATGAGGTCTGGGGCTGCTAAATCTGCCTCAGGGATCCACTCATCATACTCATATCCATACCCCTTCCATCTGACCTTGTATTCGAGCTTTCCACGGCGGAATTGACTGTCCAAGATCTGTTCAATCTCGTAGTGCTCATCTTCCCCTACAAGGACTGGGGGAGGTGGGGGTTGAGCTTTCCGACCAGGGGATGGGGTCAGGGGGGCAGGGGAGGAGCTTCACCACCGGGAAGACAGGGTGGAGGCAACTCATAGACTTGGGGAGTCAGAGACGGTAAGCATTGGATACAACCTTTCTGTTCCACTAGGAAGGGGCCTAGGTTCCAATGTGACAATTTCTCAGAAGGGCGAGTAGTGCTAATGTCACTTGCATCTAGGAAGACTTTGTCACCAGGAACAAAGGTAGGGGCTGGCTCACGACAAAGATTGTAGTATTGAGCCATATCCTCTTTTTGCCTTTACAAGGGCGGGCTCAGGCTTTGGATAGGGAATCAGCCATTCGTTGTTTGAACTCATTCACAGCTTCTCTCCTAGATGGCGGTTGGTGAGGTTCAAAGCCCATCCGTGGGTGGCGACCAGAGTCGAGCATGAAAGGAGTCTCTTTTGTGGATGAATGGACGTGGTTGTTGTACTGGAACTCTGCAAGGGGCAGGAGATCATCCAGTCGTCCTGTCGCTCGTTCACAAATAGACAGAGATACTGCTCTAGCTCTTGGTTGACACGTTCTGTCTGTCCATCAGTCTGCGGGTGGTATGCAGTGGAGGCAGCCACCTCAATACCCAGAAGTCTGTATAGCTCCCGAGTGAACTCACTGACAAACTGTGTACCTCAGTCTGAAACCACATGGAGGGGTAGGCCATGGTGTCTCCAAACATGATCCCTAAAGAGATGAGAGGCTCCCAATGCTGTAATTGTGGTCAAGGTGGGGATGAAGTGAGAACGTTTGGATAAGGAATCCACGGCAACCATGACTGCATCATACCCATGCGAGTGGGAGAGTTCTACAATGAAGTTGATGCTGACCGTCTCCCAGCGCTTCTCAGGAATTTCCAGAGGGTGCAGTTCTCCAACAGGCAACCGACGTTGAGCCTTGGTGCGTGGGCACAGGTCACATGCCTTTGTGTAGCTACCAATGTAGCGAGACATGTGAGGCCACCAATAGTTCCGAGAGACAAGTTCCAAGGTCTTCCAACATCCAGCATGGCCAGCAATACAAGTGTCGTGATGTTGGGAGACAATTCAACAATGTAAGTCATGCACATATACCTTTCCACAGAACAGAAGTGTACCATCCCTCTCACCCCATTCTGATGACTTCACAGACTTCCCAGTAGTCTTGCAAAGTTCCTTGGCAGCACGTGCAACCGAGTCCTCCAGCTCTCCCTCCTTGGTGCCCTTACGAATGTCCCTTAGGATGTCACATTCTTCTCCTGTAAACTCTAGTCCTTCCAGTGCATGGATGACAAAGAGTTCTGGTTGGAGAAGCACCAAATTATCATTGTCATTTGAGCCAGTGCCATGATTGGGTTGGCGTGAGAGTGCATCTGACTTGCCCATTGTCTTGCCAGGACGATGGTACAGGTCAAAGTCAAACCGAGACAGATAAAGAGACACTGGGGGCATGAGTATATTTTTAGTGTAAAAAATGTGATAAAAATGCTTTTCCCTTACAGATTATTCATTCACTGTTGGGGTTGAAAAATCTCCCAAAAATGCTGCTTTTTTATCAAGTTTTAGGACCTGAAAATCTGGTACATACTTCACATTTCTAGGCATGGGAAATGGATGTAAAATGTGAGAAATAATGAATTTACTCATTGATTATATGCCACAAAAATGCAAGGACAATCTTGGTTTTCATTGACATTTTCAACAGAAAAGAACCAAATTTTATCCAAGATTTCATAGTAGAAAAAAGATAAGAAAATTAGTAAAATATATGAGATTTTCATGAGATTTTTCAAAACTATTAGCCAATGAAATAATCCAACATTTTTCTTTAGTTTTTGCAAGGAAAAACCTGATGGATAAATGTTTATCCAAT
>MU134469.1:173547-192326 GCA_015039355.1 Ramaria rubella
TATAAGGGCAACCTCTGGGGCTAGTGGAATATCACACTAGAGCCTGGCAGATGGGAATCCAAAGTATATAAGTTCAAGGAAGGCTACAGGCAAGGATACATACCTGGCAGATGGGAATCCAAAGTATATAAGTTCAAGGAAGGCTACAGGCAAGGATACATACCTGGCAGATGGGAATCCAAAGAGAAAAGCCTAAGGACTCCCACTGCCGAGGCGACTACTAATTAAGGAAAGTCTCCAAACTGACTGAACGTTCTGGGCGCTTAAAACGGAAGTCACGTGACCTATTACGTAGCCCAGGTAGGTTCCAACTTGCACACATCACCGGGCGCTTAAATCACGAATAGAAGCGCCAGTTGTAGAAGTGAGTAGGAAGGAGGAGGGGGGGGGAAGGAAATGGGAATATTAGATAGAAACAACAGGGAGAAAAGAGAGATAAAAGGGAGATGGGGATAGAAAGGGTGAACATGAATAAGAGAGGAGAATAGGAGAAGGAGAATAAAAAGGAGCAGTATGAGGGGTTCCCCTTACAAGTGCAGCAGTTTGCACAACAAGCGTTGTGGAACTTGATTGCTGCTCACGATGCAATCATCACGAGCTGAGTACAGCAGACAGACACTGCTAATACCAGACGCCGTCAAGGAATGACGTACGAAGTTGGACAGCTAGTATATCTGTCTACAAAGAACCTGTCCTTACCTAAGGGACGGGCAAAGAAATTGGTACCCAATTACATTGGGCCATACTCTGTTATAGAAGTGGACAACTCCAGTTCTACAGTGAAACTTGAGTTACCCCCAGAGCTCACGGCTCGGAGGATACTACCAAAGTTTCATGCGAGTCTAATTAGACCGCATATACCCAATGATGACAAATGATTTCCTCGTCGTGACGTAAATTATATGTACAACTTTGGGAAAGAAGATGAACCAGAATTGTTTGTAGATGAGATCCTGGCTCATCGCTGGACTAGTAACTCCAAGCTGGAGTTACAAGTAAGATGGACATTGGGAGATGTCACCTGGGAACCACTCTCTGCATGCAGAGAGTTAGAAGTGCTAGATGCCTATCTAGAACTAAGGGGAGTTAGGAAGCCGCTAGAGCTTCCTAGTCATGCCTCATAAGGCATGAGAAAGATGACAAGGAGTTCTTAATAAAAAGGACTTGACACGAACATGATTTGTGTCGACGATACACACGACGTGATGGCATCACGTGAAATTAGTCATGTGACACATCAGGCGTGCTCCCTCTGAGTTTAAGTGACAATTTCATCACCGCTTCAAGGTTTTTTGCCACCCACTACCACACTTGCACCAGTGCGAGTGTCAAATGGACGATTATCCATGGATGCCGAAGCGTCCCAAACACACCACTCAGCAGAGGCACTACCTAGTGCCTCTGAGCAATTTGCGATGCTCCAAAAGGAGCAATGCTGGACTGTGCATGGTGTCAAGGATGCCATCGCCATCATCCACTGCGACTCCTGTCCAGAGTGCAACATGTATGCACAGCATTTGCTGCAAGCCGCAAAACTGCAGTTCATTGACCCGCAGTTCATTGACCCCCGAATGCGCAACATCGAACACACATTAAAAGTGGCCTGGCCACCATTGCTTGCCGAGATGGCGCGTCCTTTTGTTAAGGACGCAGTATCCTCCTATAAGGAGGATGTACGCGAGCTCAACTCAGAGCTCGACACGCTACGCGCCGCCCTTGATAAAGAGCGGCAAATTAATCACGAAATGGTGGATATTTTATCTGCCATGAAGTCGGTGCAATCAGCACCGACTATAATCAATCTAACCTTGTTGCCAGATTCGATGACGGACTCAGTGAGTCCGTCTACGACCACTACTGGAGCCTCACCAGGAGGACCCACCTGATCCGGTTGCAGGACCGCATCCAAACAGCAAATGCTGGTGGCACAGTACCCAGAATCACTGCATGCTCGCATCGCCCCCGCCATAGGCGACCCGCCTGCCATGCAGATGGGATTCTTACCCCGCCCATTGGGAAAGGCACCACACCCCACTGCGTGGTTCGACAAATGCCAGCTCAACAACCCAAAATTCATTGAGCAGTTCACGCTTGCGCATGTGACATTTGCCCTGTCGTGCAGCACCATGCAGCACACTATCATTAAGCGTGCTGATCGCAAGCAGCAACTTGCTACTCGAACACCAGTGTTTGAGATCGCGCATGATATGCCTCCCAATCTTAGGAATGCATTGCGCATGATCGAGTACTCCTCGGAGTGAGTATCACCCGCCATTTGCGGGAACCGCGACAACACCCTCCAACTAGAGGATGTTGACGTATGGGTATGGCTTAAACTCATTAAGCCAAAGAAAGACAGCCTGGTCTTTCTTCAAAAGCTAACGGAGCTTTTCATCATCTGTGGCCAGTGGGCTGATCTTGCCGGCTCAAACTGGTGGCAAGATCTATCAGCGCTGGTGTCCACCAGCGTCGATAAGGCGTTCGAGTGGAAACACCCCCATGAGAGTACGACTCTCGAGGAACTAGCCCAATGGCTAGGAAACCATGCAGGGGTAGATCCCGGTAGGGCTCACATCAACATTGAGCCCTACTTTCTCCATAAGCAGAGCAAGGTCTGCTACAATGAGACCGCACAGAGGGTCCTCGACACTCACGAAGGCCAGACATTCACCGGCCTTCATATACCCATGACCCCTCGCCCCCCAGGCTTCTGGGGAGCACCGTCGACTTCGGATGACAATTTGTCCATGGACGGATGCAGGGCCACCCCGCTCGAAGGCATGTACGTACGTGCCGATGATGGAACTGTCCACCCCGTCTTCCACTCACCCGGCATCCGCTACCACAGCAGATGATACTACCATGGAGGTCGACCCAGCCGACTCCTTGTACTACGACAACACCGTCTAAGTAGCCGCGCAGTCATCATCGACTGCGCTTGCACCTATATATGCTGGTCCACCATCAGCATAACGGGTCCCAAACCTGCCTGAGGTTTGGTGTGTGGGGAGGGTGTAAGAATGTAGATTCTTACAGTAGCATATATGCTACTATGTAGGACATATAAGTCACCAGAGTGACTCACAGGGTTTGTATCATATAAGCCGCCCACAAGGGGTGCCTGTAGATAGTGGACAACTATACAGTTGTCCACAAGTAGATTACATAAGACATACTTTTTTTACTTGTAAACCACACCGTCACAGACACCAATACATTTATTGGCTCAGTCTGTTTGTGTGAAACAATAAAGTTCTTACAGTTTGCAGATTTGCCACCTGTGTCATTATTCTTCTTCTTCTTGCCCTTAGAACGGCATTCAGATTTGACATGACCCTTTTTACCACAATTCCAGCACTCAATGTCACTCTTCGAAGTGCTAGAGTTGCTGCTTCGACCTTGTGCTTTACGATGGCTTTTTGTCATTGCGAGTGCATTTTCATTTGCTTTAAGTTGTCAATCCTCAATGACAAGCCGATCATATTCATCAAGAATGGTTTGGATGACCTTGTCTGGCTCCAGCTCAGTATTGGAGTGGGTTGCAGAGGTAGATATGACGTTAATGAGTGGGTGATAAGATTTCGGAAGTGATCCCAATATGACTGTGACGAAATCCATATCGGTAAGTGCAGCTCCCATACCAGACAACTGCTCCTGCATCTGAATGAGAGCCTCGATGTGCATCCTGACATCAGAGTCCTCTTCGCACTTCATTTCATACATACAGCATTGCAAATCAACCTTTACCGTCACAGCCTTGCCTTCCTGCTTGACACAAAGGGCATCCCACACACCCTTGGCAGTCGGCTGTTTCTGTAGCTCCAGTAGGATACTGTCAGGGACAGTTGTGAAAATCTGTGCCTTGACTGTCGCCTCACATTGGTGATAATGATCCCAACATTTCTCGGCTTTCTCCTGTTGTTCCTCTTCGTCCTCATCCATATCACGACCTTTGGGGAGTGTAGGGATAGCTGCAGGCATCCGAGTGGTCCCCTGTATATGTCGCATTATACCCCGAGTCGATGCTAGGGTCGCTAACGTTTGACTCTTCCAGGTGACCCAGTTTGACCTGTCCCGGGCAAGCTTGGGAACAACATAAGACTTCGTAGATGTGGTGGAGGACATTGTGGGCTCTGTGGGGCCCATAACCTGTAGCGGTTAAACGCAGTAACTAACAAGGAACTAAAGATGAACAGGCTCAGTGAATACGCAATTCACTGAGCTATATATAATAACTACCTAAAGACGAACAGGCTACGGAATCAGTAAGTACATGTTCGTCTTTATATGAGAACGTTACGCACCTCAGTGAATACGCAATTCACTGAGGGGTATTCTAACTATCAGTCTGAATATATAGGTTAGGTTGCAGCATATCTAGGCTGCAACCTTTAGTCACCTTCCCCTTATCGTAAGCCTATGTTCTAGGCTTATTCGGTGTCCAGCACCCATATACCACAACAGCTACTACCCTACCTGCAAAGCTGTAACAAGGTGAAGAATGAGCAGTGGCAACTGCATACACATACTAATTTTCTCCACCAAGTGTTTTAGACACACCTGCTATCAACCTACCTGGCTCCTGGGTCCTGCAACAAGATGTGCATAGCACTTGGCACTGACACATGCAGGACTAGCCATAGTGACTTTGCACGCACACTAGTTCTCTATGGGAACAGCACCAAGTGCTATAGATACCCTGATGTGATGTGCAAACACTTACCATCTGAAATCATACCTGAACATTAATGGTAGCACTGGCAGCCCATAATTATGTAAAAGGATTGGATTCCAATCCCATTACATAATCTAGTCATGGTTCTCCAAACAAAACATAATTTAGCTTTGGCCCAGCATTTTGTGCAGGGCAGGAGAATAGCCATCAAGCCAAATGTGTCAGTAATGTCTCCCATGACATCTGAAAGTGCCTATGGTGCAATACAGTCAGGCATCATGAATACATGGATAGTGCTCAATGGGCGCACTTGCGAGCAACCCCTCTAAACTCTGCAAAACAAGCCATTTTGTACTCACATCGAACTAGCCAGCCTTGAGGCCACAAGGGCTGAACAGGGGCACAGGATGGAAAGGCTACACACTCACAGTTAGAGCAATATTCTACAATGAGAAGTGAAGAGTTTGGTTTACCAGCTGATGTTGGTGTGGCGAAAACATGCGGCAGTGGCAAGGGCATGTGGGGAGGTGTTAGGGTGCCATTGGGGCCGACTAGGGGCAACTGCTTTCATCTGCATGTGTGTTGGGGTCACACGGTGGTGGCTGCAGATGCCTGTGACACAGGGGGGTACAAGAGTGTGTGGGGAATGGTGCAAGGGCACAAGGGCGTATGGGGGTGGTTGGGCACCATTGCAGTGTTCATCTGCACACATTTTGGGGTCGCACCGTGGTGGCTGCAGATGCCTGGGATGCAGGGGGGTACAGGAGCACATGAGAGAGGGCGCGAGGGCACAAGGACGCATAGGGGGGTGGTAGGGGGCCATTGGGGCCAACTAGGGGTGCACACATGTTGGGTCCATGTGGCCGCTGCAGATGCCGGGGACACAGGGGGGTACAAGAGCTTGGGCGAAGGCATGTCAGTGGCAAGGTGCCCTTGTAGCAGTGCTGCCACTGGAGCAGCACCACTTCTTGTGCATTGGAGCGAGGCAGCCTCAGGCAGCACTGACACACATTTTCTTTGGTATGTCAGCGATGAAAAATGAAAAATGAAAAATGAAACTGTCCACACGCACTTTTGGGGTCACAAACACCTGGGGCTGGTAGATCGTCTTGATCCACTGATGGAAGTATGGTCATGCTGATGGTGCATGGTTCTGCACCCATCCATTTGTCGATCTGTGTCACGCATTGTCAGGGCGATCATGTGTGGTGGAGGCTGGTCGATGTTCCACAGAGTCACGTGATGGTTCCAATCACGCTGGTGGCCCATAATTATGTAACAGGATTGGAATCCAATCCCGTTATGTAATTTGGTTGTCGAATGAAACATAATGTTATAACTCCCATATGTAATGGGATTGGCTTCCAATCCCATTACCTAATCTTGTTGGAGGGGCCAATTTAATTTAATAGGAATGAAAATAAAACAACAGGGAATGGGAAAAATAAGGAAAAATATATAGGAAAATGGGGAAAGTAAGGGAGAGACATAAGGTTAAAGGATGAGAATTCCCTTAATAAAATACATAAGTGGAGAAATGGACTCTGAATGACTCTGAATGAGAGCCCCCCTTACGATGATATATTATCTATCAGGTGGTGTTTTGCACACTATTCTTAGAAAGTACTACTCTCCAATGTGATTAAGCCCAGTATCCCAAAAAAGGGTTGAGCAAATGCATGGGGATTGCCAGAGACAAGAGCAACAGTAATACAAATGAAATGATGAAACTGTAGTTACTGGGGAAATAGATAGCTATGTACTGCAATATTACACAAATATAAGCCAATTCTCTCCCATAATCAAAGCAGGGATGATATTCCCTGAAATGCAAATTCTGTGTCTGAATTAGAAGATGTGGCATATGATGATGTGTGGGGCCTTTTGGAGTCATGCAAATCATCTTGATGAGACCTGGGGTATTCAGCTTTGTAGTGCCTTTTGTCACCACAATTGTGACGGATGGCAGTAACAGACCTCATGGAGGCCATGCTCACCTTGATGTCCCTAATCATCACACAATGGCAGTGTTCAAAATGCCATGTTGTTGTAGCTGAATGTAAAACCTCATGTTGTGCACAGCTCTAGACAATGGAGAAGAAAAATCATCAGGGCTATGGACTCAAGACTATGCTCACACAGTAACTGAGGATGTACCATTCTACCTCTACTCAGGTTCAATGAGTCACTGCTCCCCAGTAGGATCTGATTTCACAGACCTAATCCCCATACAGCAGAGGAACATAAGAGAGATCAACAATGCCACCATAGCAGCCATTGAACACGGAACTATCAGGATCAGATGTGGAAAAGGGAGGCAATTGATACTGCAAAATGCACTGTATGCACCATCTGCCACCCTCTGACTAATTTCCATAGGTAGACTAGCCGATGATGGCTTGGAGAGCACCTTTGACATGTCAGGCTGCAAGATCAAAACAAAAGGCAACAAGACCTTAGCTGATGGACATTGAAAGGGACAGGGACTATATGCTGAATAGGAAGATCAGTACTTCTATTGTGCAGGGAATGGATAGGTAAAGAAAAGGTTTTGATAGGTTTTGGATATAAGGATGAAAAGGTTAAATAGAAGTAAGGATAAATCAGAGGTTTTCGGATAGGGTCATGGACTTCAAATAGTAGCAAGGTACCGTGTTGTCCTGAGGTATGAGCTGCTGCAATGAGCAGTCTGAACACATAGTTGGATCGTTATGGCTAGATACAACTCATTTGCAAATATTGGTAGAAAAACAAGATGAAGATTAAAGGTAGTGTGTATGTATCCCTAGGAATCGACTTAGGGAGGGGAGTTGTACAAAGGGTCTGTTCACAGGTTCTTTTTGTAGAAAAATTCCTCTTCCTCAGTATCTCAGGGTTCTCCACTTGTATTTATACTGAGGCTTTATCCCCATTGTTACCCAACTGATTGAAATAGTAAGCTCCATTTGTACCTCCCAAAATAGATCCCTCAGAAACATCTGTGATCCATAATTGATTCTGCCCAGTCCCAAGTGACGAGTCATGTTTTCTTGCCTACGTGCCTGGTTATCACCGTATCTCTCCTCCTTAGATGTATATCCAGTTCCTCTAAGGTCCCAAGGTTCCTTTGTAAACCTTTGGTAAGTCTATGTCAAGTCGGAGGTGATGCAAATACTTAGCTTGTGACCTTGATTTGACAGGTGTGTGCTTATATGCTGTGGAAACCATTTCCTGACTTGCCTGGAAATCACCCTGTTCACTTCCCCCCCACTTAGATTGTGACTGTCCCCAGTCATCACAAGTTCTTCAACTCTCATCCTCTATTTTATTTGGTGCTTCCAGGACCAGGACTGCTTGCTAGCATCAGGCACGTCGAAGTTGTGATTTTGGCACTAGTTTATGAGAGGCCTTGTTTTGTCATTGCCACCCTGGATTTGTCAACCTCACCACCTCTAGACCTCAATCATCCTACCTCATGACCCAAAACAAAATGTTCTTGAAAAATCTTTTGGCTAAAAAAAAACCAAGCGAAGCGATTTCTGATAAATCTTGAGGGGATTTCCATCACCAAGTCAGCCAAAAAGGTGATTAATCATGCTAAGTTGCATATTTGTGAAACACTTAGCTTGTTTACAGCTAATCCAGTGCCAATTTGTTATTTATTTATTTTAGAAACAGTATAAATCATCTTTGGAAAGATTGAAGCGAAAGTTGTGGTTCCCTGGTGCCATATTCCCATCCTTGGATGAGGACAATGGTGTTCCTTGGATTGACCCCACTGATTCCAATTGTTCATCTGTCATCTTCAGCAAACAGGAAGAGGACTCTTCCATTGTTGTTCCTGTCTCCTGGCCTGTCGCACCCACTCCTGTTCCCAATCCCAAAACCCCCAGTTTGTCTGTCATGAAACCCCATGTCTCTTCTGTTGCTTGGAAGTCTTCTGTGACCATTGTAACTCCCATCACTGGCTTGCATATTGGATCCACAGGTCACTCTATTGCTTCGCCACCCTCGGTTCCTCCTCCCCATTCTCTGACATGTTCTTGGTCTCTGCTTTAAAGTTGGCCAAGGATTTCTTTGCTGAAGCTGGATCACATCATGTCATGCATGCCTTCCCCATCTCTGGAGGCATGCTGAGTCAGACTGGCCAGCCAGTTACTGTTTCTAGTCCCATAATAGTGAAGCCAGGTCATGAGGTCAAGGTGAAAAAGACTCCTAAGGTCCCTTCAAAGAAAAAGACCAAGACTCAGACCTCTCGGACTTTTCCCCTAGCACCAGGACATCTCTTGGAAATGATGGCATCGGGACATAATGATGAGTGAATTGGCCTCGGACCCTGCCTCCCTGACAGCCTCACTCTCCTTAGTTCTGGCAATGATGTCGTGATTACTGGATTCCGCCCTGTTTATGATGCTGGCAACTAGTCCATATGTGGTCCTTGTCAAACTCGGAACGAAGGTTGTCACCCTTGATGGAATGTTACCCCTCCTTGGCAAATGGCTTGTATCAAATGTGGCATGTGAGCAGTCAAATGTACCCATACTGAGCCTTTGGCAACAGTTGTTGGTCCTCTTCCTCCAGTCATCAGAAAGGTCTCAGAAGCTAGCCCCATCATGACTTTGGATCCTGAGCCAACAATGACTGACTGACCCCCTCTTTCAGAAAAGGGGCCTCTCAAATGGGTAATTGACAAAGGTGATTGTTTGAGAATATTCCCTCCTGTGCCTCTTCTCCCCCATCTGACGAATTGTCCCTTGGCAGATGTTTCTTCTATGGTTGTTCCCCCTTCAAAGATCACTTGCACAGAACCACCTTCTCGGAGTCATTTCGACATGGTTTGGCAACACACCTGCAGTCGTTCCCCAGATACTGTGAACCTGGTTGGCACCCCATCTCTCCCTCTCCCAACCATGACAAGTTTAATTGAGGTATTGGCTCTCCCTCAGATCCCTGTCCCACCTTCTGCATGTCCTATCCTTTGGTCCCAGTTCCCCACTGACATTTGTGACTTCGGTCAATTTGCAGAAACATTCCTGGTCCTCTGTTGATCCATGGAGAGACGTGGTGACATATCAATGTTGGGCGAGCAACTTGAGGGTGCCTGGGCTCATGTATGATTGTTGGAACATGAGCACAAGTGTCAGGGTCTGGAGCATGAGCTGGATAACATGGTCCTTCTTGGAATTCAACAGAGTCTTGCTGTCATCACAAATTGAAGTTGAAACCAAGGTGAGGATCCTCATGTCTGTGGGTCACTCAGAAGTCATGCTGATGTTCATGGGCTATGGGTCACCTTGGGGGGAAATGTAGATGACTTCCCTCTCATTCCCAAGCTTGTCCCTCATGAGGGTAATGATCCAAGTGATTGACTCAGTTGTGTTGAGGGCCACATGCTCTAAAAAGTCATAATGATATCTATCCATGTATAATTATAAGATTTGAATAATTAGGGTGTTTTTCTTGTATTTTCCTCCTTTAAGGTCCCAAAAAAAACAAATATATATTGAGCTGTACATCCTGTTAAATATCCAATTAATTATCTCAAACAAAACAAATATATGGTAGCTCAGCCATATCATCCATGGTCCTGATAGCAATCTTGAATCAGGGAAACTAGGGAATAGCAGCATACAAGTGGGTAGTGACTGTGATCCGAAATTGTTTTGTGAATGCTGAGAGATGTAAGTGGGACTCCTGAGGTTTCTGTGCCCAGATACCCTAGAGATTTACAGTCCTCTGTTCCTCTGTCTGGTTCCTTGTGTCCCACCTCGAGTTCCTGAATTGATGCACTACCCTTGAATAACTCCTGAATCCTCATCATCGATTGTCTATGTAAGGAATCTGGAGGTAACCTTTCTCCACTCGGTAAGGAAAAAAAACTTCCTATTGTTCCAGATGAGCAGTCCTTCTCTCATGAAGTCTTCTGCCACTTGACACTGTGAAATAAAGTGCCAGTGATTGTGACACATGAAGCAACGGTATCCTCACTCACCTGGTCTAGGATTTCTCCTATGATAGAGCTCAGGAGAGTAGTCTCTCAGATGTGTGGAGACCATTTTTAAACAGGGTGTGATGTTGGCTAGCATGTCCCTTGTTACTTGTGTTATTGTAGAGGCTATTTGACTCGCCAGTCCTTCAGTAGTGGATCTTGGTCTTGATTGTACCAAGTCTCTCCTTTTTGTGCACCCTTCGGTCCTAGACCTGTATGTAGTGGGGAGGATATGTCTTGCTGCCAATGTTATTTGATCAATTTCATAATCGTCTGTGGCTTTGTGATCTGGGAGTACAATTTCTAACCTGGATACCAATTTGTCTTTAAACTCTAGGTTCAAAGCTTTCAAGTATAGCCTGTTGAGCTCCTTAGATCTGCATATATCTCTCTTTTTGAGCCATGTGGATATTGTCATGAAGCTTCTATCAAATTTTGCAAAACCCTCTTGGATGTGAATGTCTCAGGACCATTGCTGACTGATGAGATCCTCCAAATCTTTCATAGTCCAGTGGCCCTCTAGATTCACTCCCAGATACCCTTGAAACACTTCGTGTTTGAACTGGATATATTTGGGTGTTACTCAGTTATATTCCAGAAGTGAAGTCCAGTAATCTGCATCTTCCCTCGGAACATACTTGGGAGCATATTTGACTTTCTCAGTCTTGTCTAATTGAGCCACAATTGCCAATAGTTCATAATTATCAAAGTATTCCAGAAGCAATTGAGGGTCTTTTGAATTGAAATTTGGAACTTGGGACAAAGTTTTAGGAGGTAGAGGAGACATATCAGTGATGCATGTTCCAAGGTACCTTAGCAATAGCTGTTCCGGATAGACATTTTGTTCCTTTATCTACCTCCCAGTATTTCATGGTTGTATAAAGGTATAAGGGGTCGGCACCCTGATAGAACTATTGAAACCTCTGACTGTGAATCAGGAGTGAGGAGGAGGTTTGATCCAATTCCCTGCAGTGGTCACTTGAATAGGAAGATCAGTACTTCTATTGTGCAGGGAATGGATAGATAAAGAAGAGGTTTTGATAGGTTGTGGATATAAGGATTAAAAGGTTAAAGAGAAGTAACTCAGAGGTTTCGAATAGGGTTATGGACTTCAAATAGTAGCAAGGCACTGTGTTGTCCTGAGGTACAAGTGGTCTGGACAAGTAGTCAGATTGGTATGGCTATATACAACTCGTTTGGAAATATTGGTAGAAAAACAAGATGAAAATTAAAGGTAGTGTGTATGTATCCCTAGGAATCGACTCAGGGAGAGTTGTACAAAGAGGCCGTTCACGGTTCTTTTTGTAAAAAACTTCCTCTTCCTCAGTATCTAAACCCTACCTCAAGGTTCTCCACTTGTATCCGTACCGAGGCTTTATCCCCATTGTTACCTGACTGATTGAAATAGTAAACTCCATGTGTACCTCCAGAAATAGATCCCTCAGAAACATTTGTGATCCATAATTGGTTCCGCCTGGTCCCAAGCAATGAGTTGTGTTTGCTTGCCTATGTCCCTGGTTATTGCTGTATCTCCCCTCCTTAGATGTATATCCAGTTTGTCTAAGGTCCCAAGGTTCTTTTGTAAACATTGGTAAGTCTATTTCAAGTTGGAGGTGATGCGAATACTTAGCTTGTGACACAGGAAACAAATCAAGGTGTCCTGAGTCAGGGAATGCTTGGGGAATCCTCTGGAAAGCTATCATGTTAACATTGTGTACTGACTTGTAACATGCTTGTTTTAGTTAATATGGCCCAGATATGTTTCAAAGCTAGACATACATCGAAAAATTACAATGTTCATAGCATGTATTCCATATTATCACAGAATGTGTTCACAATATAGCCTTTTCCAGTGCATTCACAAGAGATCCTGTGATAATATGGAATTGTTATAAACTAGATTTCCTCTCATCGGATGTCAGAATTATCAGAATGTTGGAGTTTGGGATTCAGAGTCGGGATCAGAACGTACGGACATCGGCTTCAACTTATAGGTTGCACCCTCTTGGATCCTTCGTGTCCTGGTATTTTAGAAGGTCGGGATATTGGAGAAGTTGGAGAAGGTTGGAGGAGTTGGAAAACAGAAAGTCAGATAAGATTTGGAGATGGAAGTGAGAAGATGTTGAGTCAAGGTAGGTCAATATTCGAACTGAAGAATGAAGTACATGGAGGAGTCATATATAACGAATCAATACAGTCCAAGTTGGAAAGATACGAAATGCGGAAATCCAAAACGGAGTGAACACGGGATCGGGGTAAAAGTAAATATGGACATAAGACAAAAGATGTAGATCTTGATAAGAAATGACTAAATATAGATGGAATGGGGATAAGTAGAACAGGTGGAGTAAATCAGAAATACAAATTGGAATATATCGGAGAAAAGTGGAAAAGCTGGGAACGAATCTGGGTTCTAACAGTATCTCCTCTTTAAGGCCGAGCCCTCGAGGCCTAAGATCAGCGTGGGAAGTTTGGTTTGGTGATTAAGAGGGTCATTCGGGGTCAGAAGGTTGTTCATAACTTTATCCAAATGTGCATTTAATTTATGATGTATTATAACCAACACACATAAAAGCTATGTTTCTGAATATAGATAGACATTCCAAATGAAGTAGAACCATTAGAAGTTCTATGTTTATGTTGTATTTAAATATCTGTTATGTACATTCAGGATTTTTTGGATGAGTGTACATAAGAGATACATCTCATCTCAGTTCAGATATGTTAGAATATAGAAGCCATACCACAATGTTTTACAAGTATAAAACAACAATGATGATATAGGGTGCAACTAGACATGATGTGTACTATAGTATGTTAGATGTACAATAAAATTTATGGCTACATTGAGATAGGCCTGTTGAATAAAATGTGCATCATTAGCAAAAGAAAGATATTGTATAAAAGTTAAAAAAACTTTAGATTATACATATGTATCAATAGTTAGTGTAAACATTAAAATATATGTAAAGCTATTAATTCTGATGTGTGATTGAGATAATGTACATTTAGTCTGCTTGTTTGCAACCTCAATACATGTGAATGACCCTCTAAGTGAGACCCCTAATGTGATATATAAGAGTAACGGATGGGGTTTGACTTATCAGACTTCTGATCTTCTTATCCCTACTCCCCTCTAAGCTCAATGTCAATGCCGCCAATGATCTCACTTGAAGATCTTATTTCCAAAGATGATTTGGGGTTGGAAAACGATCTGGAGGGGCAGATTTGCGAGATTTCGGAGTTGCAAAAAGAAGCGGTAAAGAAATTGGAGCGGAGAAAGTCGGAGCAGAAAAAGGCCAAAAAGAAATCGGTTGGGAAAGGAAAAGCAATGTGGTGGATAGAACCATTACTCATCGGAGGGTGCAAGAATCTGCCATAACTCAGATCAGGCATGAACAGTATTGTTGCATGGGATGTTGAGTTCGGGACATGTTTTGTTCACCAATAGCAGAACAAATGAACGGGACATGTGATGAGTGCGCAAAGGATGGAAAGACATGCTGTTGACTGGGAGTGTCAGGATTTGCGGAAGAAGTTGCAAAAGGTGTGGACGTGGGTGAGGGAGGAACAGGGGAATTGCTTTTGAAGGAAATCTGAGAGTTGTGGAAGTCCATCAATCGTCACGCAAGTTCCATGCAGGTACATTCTGTGGAGATGCAGATTCTGACTGGATGGGTGCAAAGAATGGTTCAGCACCAGGAGCGGGAATTGGAAGTGAGGATGGAGGAAATGGAAAGGGATGAAATATGGGAAATGGAATCGGAAAATTGAATCGGGATTGAGCGGAAAAGCAAAGTGAGATTTCTTGGAACAGATGGAAATGTAATTTAGAGAAATGAACATGGAAAATATAAGAAAAAAATCGGAAAAAGGAAAAGAAAAAGTTAAGGTGGAATTGGACAGGGTTTATTGGGATATTTGTTATGAAAGTCTTCAACAATTTCTGAAGCATTGCCTAATTCCATAGCAGTAATCCACAAAGTTTCTTCATTGGTACCTTGATAGCCCATCCAGTGTACCAAGTATTGTATCTTGCAACGTCGGCAATTGTCTATCTTGGAATCCAGAATTTCGTCGATTTCGTATTCAGGTTCGCCTTCGATAATAACTGGCAGAGGTGGAGGCTGTATTCGGTTTGGAATTTCATTTGGAGTTGCGAGTTCTAGCATAGAGACATGGAAGGATGGGTGAACAGCACGCATACTGTTGGGTAAATGGAGAATGAAGGCTCGATTAATGGTACCTGCAGGTGCGATGATTTCAAAGGGTCCAAGGTATTTTCGGCAAGCTTCTTTGAAGGTCAGGTTGTGTGGAAAAATTCGCTTTTGACGAAGACTTTGTCGCCTACTTTGAAGTCTGGGGCTGGAGAATGTTTCTTGTTCGCGGGTTCCTCATATCGGAATTGCGCATCGGAAATTCTCTTTTGGAGTTCCTGGTGGAGTTTGTCTAAGTCAACCACAAAATCCTTTGCCTGGGATGAGACAAGATCGTGTTTGGGATGTACTGAAATGTCGGGATTGTAACCTTTGTTGGCAAAGAATGAAGAAACTCCCGTTGTCATGTTTGGAGCGTTGTGGTAGGTGAATTCTGTGATCGGAAGAAGTTCAGCCCAATTGTCTTGTTGATAGTTACAATAAATGCGGAGATATTGCTCAAGAGTCTGATTTGTTCGTTTGGTTTGTCCATCGCCTTTGGGGTGATAACCGGAAGTGAAGTGGAGATTCATGGCTAGCGCTTTTCTGAGTGTGTGGAAAAAGGAAGACATGAATTCTGAACCTTGATTGGAGGTAACGTGAGTCAGAACACTGTGCTTGGAGAAGACGTGGAGAACGAAAAGCTGAGCAAGCATCGGAGAAGTGATTGTCATGACTGTCGGAATGAATATAGCTTGTTTCGTGAGTCTGTCAATGATAACAAGGATGCTGTCAAAACCTGATGAAAGTGGAAACGGCTCAATGAAGTCCAAGGATATGGAATTCCATGGTCTTGGCGGAATCGGTAAATGCTTAAGGAATCCATAGGGCCGATGTCGCTGGGATTTTGATCGCATGCATGTTGTACAGGATTTGACATAGGAAATCACGAAGTCGCAGAGTTTCGGCCATGTATATTCATGTCAGATATTGCTGAGTGTCTTGTTTTGTCCGAAATGTCCGGAGATTTGGTGATCATGCAGATATTGTAGAACATGGAGTCGGAGGTCGTTAATGTTGTTAATGTAGATTCAGTTGTCGAGGTGGAGAAGTCCTTGAGCATTGACTGACCATTGGGGTGTCAGAGGATTTGCAGGATAGTCGGAAATTGTGGGATCAGAGGAGATGGATTGTCGGATTTCTTCGTGAAGTTGCTTGAAATCCATGATGGTAACTGCAGGGAGAATTGTGACATTAAGGGATGTGGCTCAGAGGGACGATGACAGCTGTTCGTTAGTCAAAACCAGGCGCAAATTGTGCGGATTAAGGCTGAGATAGTCGCTACTCCCCTCTTTAGGATAGACATCCCATTGTCTAGTTAAAGAGTCAGGTTATGTTTCAAGTTTTCCAGGTTGGAATCAGATAACAAGGTTGAATTGGCATAGGTATTCCAACCATCGGACTTGTCGTCAGGTTAAAAGTTTAGTGGTGGTGAAATATTCGAGGTTTTTGTGGTCAGTTACAATGTCGATGGTGGAACCAGAACCTTCGAGGTAATGCCACCAAATCTTGAAAGCTTCAAAAATTGCAAGTAATTCCTTGTCGTGAACATCGTAGGTTAATTCCAGGGCGGTGAAAGTCCTAGAATGAAAAGCTACAGGATGAATTTCACCATCTTCCGGAGAGATGATGGAGAGGATTGCCGCCAGGGCATAGTCCGAAGCGTCAGTTTCAATGATGAGTTGGCAATTGGGAATCCAGTGCGTAAGGATTGGAGCTGTGGTGAAGGCTTTCTTAAGTGTTTCAAAGGATTTCCGACACTCATCGGATAAGTTCCATTTTACGGATTTCTGAGTGAGTCAGGTGAGCGGGATTGCGATGTCGTAGTAATTATGAATGAAGTGTCAGTAAAAGTTCACGAAACCTAGGAAGGATTGGATGTCTTTTACTTTTCAGGGTTTGGGCCATTCTTGAATTACTTTGATCTTGTCATCTGCCATTGAAAGTCCTTCAGGGGAGAGCATGTATCTGAGGTATTCTACCGTAGTCTTGTGGAAATTGCATTTGTCAGATCTTGCATGAAGTTGGTTCTTTTGGAGACTTCGGAGAACTTTGTGGACATGTTCTCCATGTTCTTCCAGGTTATTGGAATAGACTAAGATGTTGTCCAGATAGATGAGGACCAAAATGTCGAGCATGTTGCCAAATATATTGTTCATGAATCGCTGAAAAGTGGCTGGTGCGTTAGTGAGACTGAAGGGCATAACATGCCATTCAAAGGAACCGTATCGGGTCCTGAAGGTGGTTTTCCACTCATCGCCCCCTCTAATGCAGACTAGATGGTAAGCATGTTGGAGATCGATTTTGCTGTAAATCCACGCCTTTCCGGGGCTTTCCAGAGGGTTGGAAAGTTGGGGAGGCAGATATCAGTCTTTTTTCGTGATCTTGTTGAGACTGCTGAAAGCGATACAAAGTCAGAGTCCGCCTAATTTCTTCTTCGAGAATAGTACCGGAGCACTGGGCAGAGAAAGTGAAGGGCAGATGAATCCTATGGCTAGTGCCTCGTCAATGAATTTTCGGAGTGTTTCTAGCTCAACTGGAGATAGGGAATACATAGTTCCCAGGGGGGGACTCTCTCCCTCTATCAAGTCAATCTTAAGATCATACGGTCAATGATTGGTGAGGATTTCCGCTTTCTTTTTGCTGAAGATGTCGGAAAACTTGTGATATTCCAATGGTACGCTGTCGAGATTGGCTGTCGGATTGGGATTCAGGGAAGCGTTGATGATGGAAGCGGATTTTCCTTTTGGAATTACACATAACTGAAAGATCTCCTCATTATCTAGTTTGCAAAGGCAAGCAAATGTGGAAGCAGGGACTAGGTCAATAGGCAAGTCTTGTTCAGATGTCAGAGGGGCGTCCTTGCGATTGGATTTTGGAATTCCGGAGACCACAGAGGTGGATTTCGTGGAGAGTGATGTCGGGATCAAATCTTGCTGCTGAGGAATGTGGAACGATATACTACCCAATACCCAGTCAATCAACGGATTGCAGCGGGTGAGCCAGTTGTGTCCTAGCATGACGGAGCAGCTAGAATCATGTGGTGTTACATACATAGCAACAACCTGATTTTCACCAGATGGAAAGCAGATTGGCATATTGATAGTCTGCGTGATTGAGACATTAGAGGTGCCGTCGAAAAGCTTTAGTGGAATCTGCGGGATATTGCAGAATTCCAGTGGAAACTTGGAAGCGAATGATGAGTCTACAAAACAATGGGTTGAACCGGAGTCCACGAGAGCTTGAATATTAGTATTTGGAATAATGTCGGAAGTCAATGGTATGGTAAGGGAATCAGATTTCGAAAGAGCGGAAGCGTTCAGTTGAACCTCGGAAAAAACACAGATGGAATCAAGGCAGCTCTGGGTCTGTGCGGAGGTCTCAGAGCTGCTTATTATTTTTTTGAATCTGTAATGGCCACAGGTTTGACCTTGGACTTGGGTTTGCTCGGACTCACGGAGGCCGCTTGGGCCTTTGATTGACCATTAAGGGAGGTTGACCATGGACAATCCTTTGTGATATGTCCGGGTTTCCCACTGAACATGCAAAGGTTTTTATCCATGCATCGCTGTCTCTCCTGCTGGGTTAGCTTTCTGTCTTTTCCAAGTATGTTGGACATATCCGGAGTGTTGCGTAAATTTGACGTGGAGGACTGAGGTTTGGCAGAAGAGGCGGAAGCTGAACTGTTGTTCGTCCTCTTCTGTGACTGGTTTGATCAGGATTCTTGCTTGTCCGATTTGCTGCTGTTACCAGAGTAGTTATTGTGTTAGGGATGTGTGCTGGATTCGACATTGGGCTGTTAGGGTTCGCCGGATTTGACGTTAGGGTCGGATTTGGTCGGAGCTCTCCTTGACCGAGGTCAGTAGTCGCAATATTCAGAAATGCGCAGAAATACTGGATGACTCAGAAGTCGGAGATCTGAAGACTGATCTACATGGGC